>PVKA01041552.1:0-18010 GCA_004027165.1 Ctenomys sociabilis | reverse complement strand
CACATATATGTATAGATATGTATATATGCAATAGCTTGATTAATTTTTTATGATAGTTTAAAGTCACACTTTAACTCACCATACATGAAAATGTTTCCTCAAATTTTGTAAGATAGACTTAATTTTCAAAAATCTATATTAATTTTGTAATTTTAAGATATTAATGTACTTTACCAAATTTCTCATATGATAATTATGAGCTTTACATTTATGTGATTATGTAGAATTGTAATCTACTGTAGAAAACATCATAGCTTCTTTGAAAATCTGCGTCATTCATACATAAGTATAGAATGCATAAGGTCCACTTACTGATACAGGTAATGGCAGGGCTCAACATAGACTTTTTCTTCCAAATACATTGTCTGTCAAAGATCTGCAATGCAATGAAGGGCAAGTTACTGGGTAAATATTTTATGCAAACTAGAGAATTCCACTTCTACAGAAGTAAATTTTTGTGACATAACTGTCAATCCATTTCAAGAAAGCAAAGAATGACTGCTTTTCACAAGTGCATCTTTAATTATCAACTGTTTGGTTCCTAATTAATAAAGCTATTAAATTTGACATCACTGCACTGAATGTCAATCAACACAGTACCAATTAACACAAATGCCCATAATGGTTTAATCACTTATAATAAACAATCACTTGCATTCAATAACAGCACATCTCATATATGTACAGTAAAATTTAGTAAGAAAACAATCATGATTTACAGTAACTATGTATAGTTATCTATATATAGATAACAATCAATTCATCATTTATCAATGATTTTATCCATCTATCTCTATTTGTGCCTGATTATAAAGAAAAAAACAAAAGTTAGAGAATCAGTTTCTAATATATTTTAGTTTCCAAAAGTTTAGGAAAAGTTGTCTTGAACTCATTCAAAAAAAAAAAAGGTGGGGGGAGCTGGCCAAACACCTCAGCAGATTAAGGTGCCTCCTTAGGTAGACACAAGGTTCAGAGGTTCTATCACTGGCCTGGGTGCCGCCCCGTCCCAGTGGCACGTTGAAATGATAATTGAGACTGGGCGTGGTAGCTTGCACCTGTAATCCCAGCTCTTGGGAGGCTGAAAACAAGCAGAACACTAGAAGTCTGATCTATGTAGTGAGACCCTGTAGACGCTTACTAAAAAATACAAAAAAACCCCAGCTTTGCCATTGACCTAATGACTATCTCATTTTTCTAGCATCCACTTGAGATGTCTTTTATAATTGCCTTTCTGACAAGAAGTGATATCCTCATGGTTTTCCTTCACTTTCACATGTCCAAAACAGAGCTCATAAAAATACGTGCTCTCCTCACTAAGACTGAGGCCCAAGTGTAGCTGAGTCATCAGTTCTCTCAACAAATATCATTTCCCCTAATTTCCCAGAGCTTCATTGAGCTGCCCCTTGCTCATTTTCTTTCAAGTTCATTTTAATTATTTGTTTTTGATGTAAAAGTACAGGGTCTACAAGGCCTCACTACACAGGTGGGACTCGTAGTGAAGCTCTTGTTTTTGGCCTCACAAGTGCTGGGATTGCAGGAGCATGCCACCATGCCCAATCTCAGTCACCCTCAGAGATGCCCCCTGGGAAACTTTAATTCTCTGGGCTATCTGGCCAGCCCTCAAGTTCACTTAAGGAAAAAAAAAATCAAAATATATACAAATTTTACAATTCAATGTCTCATTTATTATGTTCAGATTTTACCTCATGAACTACCATAAACATTTCAACGTTTCTTTTTTAGAATGTCACTTTTGATTTAATTAAGTAAAGAAACCTGGTATCCTAAATATTACCTGTAACCCCGTAACCTCTCTCGGCAGTTTTTTTCAATGTTTTAGAATCCAGAATCCAGTATAAGTGATAGTCAAGTTCAAATTTTCCACCTAAAACATTAAGTACATTAGAACTTCTCTAGGTAGAATACTGGTATGATAACAAAACTGACCAGAGTTCAGAGAATATGATTCACACGCTAGTTAAGTCAGTGTAATAAAGTCTCAATGGTCCACGGTAATAGTCTACTCAGTAGTCAAGATCTTATCTCCAGTCCAATATTTTAAGTGCATTATGAATCAGGTTGCATAATAGGAAATTATGTTATTTTCATCAAGTAAAATACTTGTAAGAACTGTAATAACTGCATGATTGTATAGTTCAAGAACTGGCATTTCTTTTCTTTCTTTTTTTTTTTTTTCTTTTGTTTTTTGTATGTACAGGATCTCACTACACAGCTTAGACTCACAATGACCCTCCTGTCTCAGCTCCCCCTGTGCTGGCATTATAGGTGTATACCACCATGCCCAGTTTCGCTGGCTGGCACTGTGCACCCAGAATCTGGAGCCAGTACAGCATGTGGATGGAGCCTGAGTCCTTGCACTTGCCAGGCAGGTGCCTAGATTACAGAGATATTTTCCCATCCCAAGATTTGGCATTTCTTCCTACCATTGAAGAAAGTTGTAGCGTTCAAGCTGAGAAAACACAAGTCAAAATTTAGCCCTTTTCCTATGAACTAAAGCTTTTTATGAACAATCTACACTATTTGAAGTGCTTCTTTTCCAAACAATCATAATTCCCTTCTATCAAATCCTTGTATTTTCCTCCAGACATGTTTCTTTGTTTATTCACAGAACAACTTCACATGTCTCCCACTAGAGGGCTCAAGGTAAAATGCCTACTCAGCTGTCATGAATTAAACTCATGCATCAAATGGAGATCAAATCTTGTTTCCAAGTTTGGCAACATATTCATCAGTTAACAAATATCTAACAAATATCTAACAAATATCTAACAAATATCTAACAAAATGAGATGAATAAAGACTTCTTAAGAATTCTCCATAAAAAGTGTGATTCTCAGTGGGGAAAAGGTTATTTTTGTCTCCGAGTATCTGAATCTGCAATAATTTACTTGGATCACATTGCTTTTTGTAATTTTTGTACTGGTGTAAGTTATTTTTGTGACTTAAAAATTCTATTTTATATAGAATTTTATAATACAACTGTCACAGAAATTTTTTTTCCAGAAACTATGTTTTATTTCATTAGGAAAAACTGTATAAATGTGGAAGTAAGATATAATTAAAGTAAGATATAATTAAGGATGTGATGAATGCCTTTCTGCATCCCGTTCTTTCTCTCTCTCTAGCTCTCTCTCTCTTGCATCACTCCACACGCACACATTAACATGTAAAATCCACATCAATTCCTGTACATTTCATATCACTTTCTTACTGGATAAAGATTGGAAGGAAAAAAACAAAAGGCTTTAATGGGAGTAATTTTTTATCATGCTTCCTTGAAGAAATTTGCCAAATCAGAAAGGATGTTAACACTTTACTAATGGGAGAATCATTATTTTAAATACCTTACTTGTCACAATTTCCAAGACTAATTATCATTTTGAATATCTTAATGGTTACGACTTCTAAAATGCATCACAAAATGAATTTTATATTAACATTTTATTGTGTTTCATTAAAGCTAATTATAATTTTTATAAAAAAGCTTAAGTAATTGTTCTTATTTTTTTGAAGTTCTGTGTATCTCTTATTTCTTTTATTATTACCAATAACTAATCAGTTATATATAAATATATATTCCTTAATCATTCCAAATAAATCAATTCACTTTTTTAAATATTTATTTAATATTAATAAACTATAGCTATGTTTTTCTTCAAATTTTAATTTTTTAAGAGTTAAATATGAAGAGTGAATCCTTTCATTTTATTAAATATAGTATTATATTTTTTTATAGTCCAGGTAACTTATGATTTTTTTTTTATATTTTGCTTTTGCAAACCAAATCCTACTTTGATCTTCCTATAAACCTGCTATTTTGCCTCCATCTAAGCAAACAGTGCTTGGAAAAGTAACAGCCTAGACAATAGTAACTGGATATTGGAAGACAATAAAATAAAGTTTTCATGTTCCCATGGAGTACCAACTTATTCTAATTTTTCATTCTTAAAAATCTGGAAAGCAGGTATGAGTGGGATTACCAGCTATGCATCTGGATTCTCACTCCGGCCAGCACCAAGTCCTGGAGTGTGTGTGGAACTTCCTCCACCAGATGGGCCCCATGTGGAACCCTGGGGCACAATCCCTGCAAAGAGGCTAGAAGCAAGACCCACATAGCTGACACAGGAACATGGCATCTTGCCAGAGTGGCACACCGGGTTCATTTCTAAGGGCTGCAGCAGGAAGAAATGGAGTACAACAGTCAGATCTAAGGCATACCTACATGGATGAGTTTGACCTTGGTAGGTCTTGACCTGGTGCTAAGATAATAACTCTACAAAAGCTCTGCAGAAAAGGTCAGAAGACAATGCTATACAAAATGACAAAGAGAAGGAGCAAAATGGATTCTGAGCCCGCGACCCCACCCAAGACAAATTCAGGAGACACTAGCATAGAAGAAATTGGAAATCACATAACTGAAATCTCTGAAATAATAGCATCTGAAGTAAAGAAAGAACTATAGAAAGGTATAGGGGAAATCAGATAAAAAATAATTTCTGAAATAAGAAAAGAAATGAGAACTATAATGGAAGAATTACTAAGTGCTTCTAAACAACACAATGATAAAAAAAAATAGAGAAGAATATAAAAATGGTGGAATCTTTGAAGGAGTAACATAGGCAAGAAATAGAATGCATGAAGCAGATTGAAACTGATACACAGGAAATTAAAACATCGATCACAAACTGGCAAAATCATTTGAATGAAAGTGAAAATACAGTATTAGACCTCAAAGACACCATTGCAGTTAGTGCAATGTTAAAAAAAGATCTCTTTAAAAGAACTCAGATGCAGGAAAAAATAATTCAACAACTGCAAGAGATGCAAAGATGAACAATGTGAGCCTAATAGGCATCAATGAGAAAGAAGGAGTCAATACAAATGATACAAAAAGAATATGGGCAGAAGTAATAGCAGAAAACTTCTCAAATAGGGGGAAACAATCTGACATTCAGGTAACTGAAGCACAAAGAACTACAAATAACTTCAACCCAATTAAAACCACACCCAGACATAATAATCAAGTTCCCAAAAGTTCAGCACAGGAACAGTATACTAAAAGATGCTAAAGAAAAGAAACAGATAACATTTAAAGGAAAAACCCACGAGAATAATGGAAGATTTCTCTTCTGAAACTATCAAATCAAGAATAGCATGGATGGGGCCGGGGATATGGCTCAGTGGAATAAGTGCTTCCCTGGCAAGTGCAAGGGCATGAGTTCAATCCCCGGTTCCACCAAAATAATAAATAAGTAAGTAAATAAATAAATAAATAAATAAAAAGAACAGCATGGGCCAAAGTACTTTTACAAGTCTTGCAAGAAAACAAATTGGATCATACACTAGTATACCTGAAGAACTCTCCTTCAAGTTTAATGGAAAAGTGAAACACTTCCATGAAAGAGAACAACTAAAGAATTTCATGACAACAAAGCCAACCCTACACAGACCCCAAAAAGATATTCTAGAGAGGGATCAAAATGACTACAACTCCATGATTGAGAACGGAAAGAATCCACCAAATAGGGTAAACAAACACAGGAGAAGAAAAAGTATACAGCAGCAGGTAAATAACCTGTCAAACTTAAGTCTATACATCTCAATTATAACCATCAATGTAAATGGACTCAATTCACAAATTAAAAGAAAGTGACTGACTGAGTGGATTAGAAAGCAAAATCCAACAATATTTGGTACAAGACTTCATCTATCAATTGATTGGTTTATCCTCATAGTTTTGTCCAGCTAGTAATTTCAATAGTGATATGACTTATACCTCAGGAACACAATTGTTTTCATGAATCATAAATAATGCTGGCTTTATAGCTTATTGACTCAGAAATAAATTTTCTGCAAGATTAGAATTCAGTGTAGATACTGCCAAAGTCCTTATCAATTTGAATGTGGGGAAATTACAGAAATCATGTACTAAAAAAAGAAAAGGTATTCTGTACTACACATCTTAGTATTGGAATATGTCTATAAAATAAACGTGTGTACATTGTGTTCAAGAAACAAATTTGAATGTAGACTGTAAGTTCTTTATTTGAATGCAAACTATTTTGTCCAAAGCATTGTAAATTTTGTACACTTAATAAGCATATGTCTGTAAACATGATTAGTAAAGAACAAGAAAATTATTGGAGACATCCTCAGTCAAGATGAATCTAAGGATATCTGCAGAGTAAATGGCATGTAGTGTTCTGGACCAGAGAAGGTACCCGAGCTAAGAGCAAGGTGGCATGCCCATGCTGAGCACCTGAGTTAGCACAATTTTACTGATACCAATTCTTTAACAGTAACAGATGTATCACACATACAGTGTTAAAAATAGCACAAACTACGGGTGATGAAGGCTCTATGGGAATTATATTTTCTGCTCATTTTTCTGTAAATCTATTTACATTTTTAAAAAAGATTTCTAGGAGACCTCAGAAAATATAGATTATGTCTCATTTAAGTAAGAAAATGTTCTTTGAATGCATTTGTTTTTATGTCACTTTCATTAAACAGTTAATGCAGACTAAGAAATTTTACTAATATTTCCACACTTAGATGCTACACTGACAAATATTGCTGTACAAATAAGAAACTCTAATGTGTTAGGGCTAAATTTTTAAGTTATCCACATTCACAACTTATGTTTTTTTTTTATTTTTCAATTTGTGCATTTGTTGCACATTGGTTCCTTTTTGCCTTCAGAATGTAAAGAAAATATGTAAGATGAGTTTTTGCAACGTGGTCTGTCCAAACCCCTGTCTGTTTTTAGAAACAGTACAGAGCACATGTGTCATGCAGGAATGTAGTGTTCTTTCCTGCTTCTGCATTAACTGGAAAAGTTGTGTTGTGGGCAACAAAATGCAAAATGTGAAAAAGGGGAGCATTAGGTTGGGTGTATTTAAGGCTTTTAAAATGGTTACTCAGTCCACTTTGTCAGGGCATGACATAGAAGAAATATTTTCAGTGTTGAAAGAATGCTACACCTTCCTTTTAGATGAAATACAGAAATTTACTTTATTATATTAGTAGTAACAAAACAATGAGGAAAATGCAAAGACTGATATTTAATGATGTATTTTGATGAGAAATAAAACAAATATTAATATTTTTCAAAGCAGAATGTTCTATGCTTTTGTAAATTTATAGGATACAGTTAATATAATTTTATTATGATGAAAGCCAAGACTATTAACATTTAACTAACTACACTACACATGTGTATGTATGTGTATATATGTGCATGTGTGTGTCATTATACAGGCTGTTTGAGACTTGGTAGTTCCCACACAATCATATGTTCATTCTGGAAATTTTGAAGGCTGGACAGGTAAGATGAGGATACTGACATTTAGTGTCTGATGCTTCTTCACATATCAAAGAAGTAAAAGCATAAATATGCCCTCACATCTAGAAAAGATCAGAAAAACAAGATCAACAAGTATAAGAATTGTGTTTCATAACTGCCTTATTTCCAATAATGAAAGAGGAACCCCAATGGGTTATTTTAAGTGTTATCATGGCTTGTAACTCAATGTCCTCCCAAAGCCTGAAGGGACTTTTTAGAGGTAGATTAATCTAAAGTATGTAAATGTGCACTAAGGGTTATGTGGTAAATAAATTCATCTACCGATTGGCTTAGCGTAGTTCAGGTGGATAACTGAGAGGCCCACCTTAACTGTGGGTGGCACCATCCAGTAGGTTTGCAGCCTGCAGGAGAGAAAAGATAAAGGAAGGCTTTCTGCATGTGCTTTCCTGCCTCCCCCAGAACAGGTTGTTGCCCCTCTTAATGACTCTTTACCATGCTGCTTCCCTCAGAGCTGCTGAGTAAAAAGTGAAACCTGCACACACAGAGATAAACTTTTCCTATTTTAACTTGTGGGTGGAGCATATTTTATTCCAGAAATGAGAAAAGTAAAGAAGACAAGAGTCCTCCCTATTAGGACCATTACATGGATTTTTTTTTTTTTTTTGTAAAATATACTGAAACAGTAATAAATGTAGAGGAAAAAATAAGTAACCAAAAAAGTAACAAAAAGATCCATACATTAAAGAAATGTATTTAGACAGATGATTGAGATAAAGTGTTAAGTAAATGACCTAATATAAGTAGTGAGATGTTATCTTTATGTTAAAGACACACAGAGATTCAGTGAGCCTAGATTAGAGCAGATGCTGGAAACACTCAAACTTTCATCTATTAGAACAATGAGAAAATATAGAGTTGAATAATATAAATAAATGGCAAAAATTGATTTTCTAGTGTGGGAAAATATTAATTCTATTGTAATAAAATATTTGTATTTGCAGCGTGCAGTATTTGCAGACCTAAAATTATATCAAAAAGTTAATATGTGGATGTAAGAAAGTTAAACTTTATAAAATAAAGCACGAAACAAATTCTAAATTTGGAAAACGAAAAATAGAAAAGCAAAAAGAAAAAGAAATAAAAGAACATACCTTATGAGAAGAACTAAGGCCTTAGAGCTTGGAGTTGGAGAAATAAAGTAGCAAGGACATCAAGATTTTCAGTATAATATTCTTGTAGGAAAATTAAGCAGAATTTTAAGATGATTCCCAATTAGTATGATCCTTCTATTATCTCTGTGCAAAATCTCTGAGTAATAGATATTCCTCTCGGAATTATGTCATATAAAAATACATGTAATGTGATTTTTGCACATGTGTTGAACAAATCTGAATTTTAAGCTTTTGAAATGAATTACAAATATAATGTATTGAATATAAACATGAATTTTTAGTCATGAATTTTAAAAATATTTTTAAAGAATTTTATTCTCCTTTTATGACTTGCATTTGTTATTTAGTTTTCAGTTTGCTTTCATAACCTAGTCACTTGGCTATTAGTAGCTCCTTTTCTTTCCAAACTATCCATATAATTGTTTTTGCATTCTAACTAATAATATGTATTTACACCATGTCTTAATATCAGTGAGGTGAGTCCAATATTTTTTCTACAAATTTTCTACTTCGCTCTCTCTAGCTCTTTATTACTCATGTAAAATTTTAAATATATTTTAAATAGAGTAAAATTTTCCTTGAAATTGCTTCAAAACAAAGTGTGGCAAGTTATCATTTTTAGGAATATTGATTTATCCAGCAATATGAAACACATTTGAAGAAGTTTATTAAAATTTTAAATTTATGTCAGTAAATGTCAAGGTTAAATTTCTCTGTCTTTCATTTTAAAGAGGAAGAAAAACCAATAAAACATCATTGCAAAACAAAGTTAGGGAGTCACAATAATTAATATAGTGTATATTGTCTTCATTGTAGCTGTGTAGAGTAAAAAAATAGGACTGATATCTTGTTCAAACAACTTTAATTAGAATTAAATGTTTTAGTTTTGTACTGTTATTTGTGCATAGTATTAATACAATATTTTCTCAATATTGTGTAAAATGTATGTGTATTTGAAAAAATGTTAGGGATTAGAAAATGTATCACCTGTAGTAACAAATAGTGCTATACTTCTTTATAAATCCTTCCAGCTTTTTGGTGGATTTAAGGCATTATTCATAAATATATGATCATGTAATGAAAATGAGCTGTATCTTTTTATTCTGTTAATCAATTTGCTTATTTACACCACTGATAAGGATTTCAGTGCTACATTAAAAGTACCAGTACCAGTATCACTGAGGTCCACCTTTTATCCCAAAATAAATGTATAGCTCAATTTCAAATATTTACTTGTCCATTGTTGAGATATAAAAATCCAATCAGTCTAAGAAACTGCCCTATTTTCCATGGTTTTTAAAAAAGTTTCTTCATAAATATGTGGTGAATTTTACCAATCAAATGTTTTGAACAAGATGTTTACATTAGTTTTTGTATTTTAATATTAATGTGGCAATATTATATTGGCAAATGTGTTTCAAGTCCGCAATAATCCTTAAAACTATATTTTTACATGGTCCTTTCATGTGAACTTATTCGATGTATTTTTCTTCTATATTTTGTTTTTATTCTGTTTTTTTTTTATTTTTTCCTATCATGAACCTTCTAAAGCCTATGTTTCTACAAAAATGTTTGTTTTTGCCTTGTCCTATGTTTTATTTAATGTTAGTATACCATAATTTATTGTATTTGCTTTTTATGTATGATTTTACTGAATTTCTAAAGTTAAACACTAAATCTTGTTTGCCCAAAAGGTTTATTTGTAATTTCTTATTTTTGGCAGTGGAAAAAATTAGAAAATACAACCACAAAGACAGTTAGTCACCTTACCTTTGACAAAGGGGGCCAAAAAGTTCACTGGAAGAAAGACAGGCTTTTTAACAAATGATGCTGGAAAAACTGACTTTCTAGAAGCTAAAGACTAAAAGTTGTTCCATGTATATTACCATGTAGTAAGCTAACATCAAAATGGATCAAAGATATAAACATTAAAAAAAAGACACTAAATCTACTGGAAGGAAAAATAGGTAGAAAACATGAGGGCATACAGATATAAGCAGCGAGTTCATGAACAAAATTTAGACTCAACAGAAAGTACTTTAAAGAATTAACAACCAGAATCTTATTAAAATTTTTGAACACCAAAAGAAATCAATAATAGAGTAAAAATACAACATGCAGAGTAGAAAAAAATTAACCAATTGTCCCTCAGAAAAAGATTTATATCTAGAAAACATAAAGAATTGAAAAACTGAGACCCCTAAATACAAAGACCCAGTCCACAAAGAACATCTGAAATGAGTATACATTTCTCTGATGAAGACATTCAAATTACAAATAAATATATGAAAAAATGCTCAAAATCATTTGTCATTTAAGAAATGCAAATTAAAGCATAACTGAAGTTCCATCTCAACCTAGAAAGAATGGTTATCATCATGGATTCAACCAAGAACAAATGTGAGAGGGCTGTGAAGAAAAAGGAGCCCTTCTCCACTATTGGTGGGAATGAAGAGTCTGCAACCACTGAGGAATTCAGTATGCAGAACCCTCAAACTGCTAGGGTTGGAGGTCCCATAGAACCCACGTATTTCCCTTCTGGATATCTTTGCAGAAGAATGAAAGGCGTCAAACGAGAGCAGCACAATTTATAACAACTAACTCTTGGTAACAACACAAATGCCCAACCATCTGAGCAATGAATATAAAACATGTAGTTTGTTTGATTCAATGGAGTACTGCTCAGCTATAAAGAGGAATACACTTGAAATTTTATAGGTAATAGATGCAACATGAGGCTATATTTATACGTAAAATAGATCATACTTACATGGGTGAACACTGCATTTTCTCCCTGTTGTGAGAAACTGAAAGTGTAAATAAGGTCTAAAATTCACAATAGGGCTGAGGAGATAGCTCAGTACAATAAGCACTTGCCTGGCAAGCACAAATTCAAAGTTCAATCCCTGGTACCACAATACATGAATAAATAAATAAATAAATAAATAAATAAATAAATAAATAAATAAATAAATTCGCAACAGATATTGTGAAATGGGAAAAAAATTGTTCTAAAGGAAAAGGGTTCTAAGATGAGGAAAAAGGAGAAAGAAGTAAAGGAAAAGGGGAAAATACAAGTCAGTTATTCTATTAATATCTCTTATCTCCTGAAAATAAAACTTTGTGCTAATATTGCTTGGCATAACTTTAACATACATATCTTGTACTCTGAATAACTATTTTAAACATAATAGGATGTAATGTATTAGCCATCATTAATCTTTTATGTCTTGATTATAAAATTCTGTTTTACCTTTACTTCATAAAATTAAATAAAGCCATAAAATTTTCACTATAGTGTCCACACTGCTTAGGACTATTAAGTACTATGTGACCCATTCTAAAATGTTGTATAAAATAGAATGCTTATTGATACATTTCTCAATTATGAACATGTGAGAATATTTATATCTTATTTTTTATATGTAGCATGATTGCTGTATGGTAAGGAACATATTTTGAGGGCATTCATCCACTGGAAATAATTGAAATTTGATTTGTGTTTCAACATAGGCCTTAGTTTAAAAAGTTGTACATGTTTAGAATAACTTATTCTAATTATTTAACTGGAATCAGAGAAAAATAGTCTTATTTTTTTTTCTATTCTCTTAAAAGTATTTCTCCTTAAGGATGAATTAATACAAATATGGTTTGAAGTCATTAATTTGTTATACAACTCTACTACACAGTACTATGGTATGTTTTACTGTATTTATCATAACTAATATTTTGACTACTTAGAGTTTTATGAATTTATGTTCATTTTTACAAATACCTCCATGGTTTAATTTTGTGAATCATACTCTAATTGATTTATATATTTATGTAATTGATTGTCTTGCATTGAAATATTATTTGCCAAAATATTCTATTTTTGCATTACATTTACTGTCCAGTGTCCAATGTTTTTTATATATGACTTTAAGTTTCCTTGAAAAAAATCTTTCAGAGAAGACCAATGTATTTATAACTGAAAGGTAGCTTTAAGGAGAATGGTGAGAAGGTTTTCAAGAGTAAAACTAGCATGGGATCTCAAAAAGCCATCATTCCATGAGACATTTTATGTCAGGAATTCAGATTTCTAGTGACAGGCACTTTCAAAATGGAGCAGTTTGTACAATCTATAATCTACCAGCAAATAGAGAAGGTGATGGGTGCTGTAGAAGGAAAGAAGTGTAAAACTTTGCTCCCCTAGGGAGCATGTGATGATAAACAAGTTTTATGGCATTATCAATATGCTTGTTTTGCTGCCTGAGATAAGTGTTTCTAGCCATGCAGACACACTCAGGAACTGCTTCACGGGAATGGGGAAGGCAGTCATGAGGACCTTAAGCATTTTTTCTCACCTTTGCCCTTTCTAAAAGGTACAGTCATGGTTGCATATACCCCTCAACAGAAGAGAACAAAAAAGTTCATAGCAGTCAACTTCAGCTTTCAGTTGCTTCCATTATTTCTTAGAGCTTCTGAGTAAGTTCCTCTGACCCATAATTTTGTGTTGTCTGTGAAATTTCAAGAGTAGTGATTTGGACAGGAGAAAGAATACTGCTGATAGTTTTTCAAGTTTTAGGAAAGAAGATGAACTTTGCATTACATATTGTGAAAGGTTTCAAATGATTTTAAATAGTACAATGATAAATTTGGTTTGATAGAATTAAAATTGTACAGTAACTGATGCTCAGAGAAAGGAAGAAATGTGAAAACATGAAAGAAAGAAACTAAGCAGATCATAGTTACGATGCATTAAGAATCAATATCTAATAAATAGGAAGATTCAGCAAATCTGTAGCAGGCTTATTACAGAGATTAATGAAAACTTTGTTATATTGAAGAAGCTAGATTTCCCTTGCATTCTGCCTCAATGATGAAAATAGGAAAAGAAAGAAAACTGTTTCAAAGTAATAAACATGAAGCCAAATTGTCTAGAATCTGACGAATTTCATAATGAGCTTGATTTATTTTTATCAGTAATTTTTAGGTATTTGTCAGAAATTTTTCTATCACATCTACTAACAATTGAATGTAAATTAGATTAATAGAGTACAGGAAAGAATTTCTTATTGATTCCACAATACAGACTATGATGAAGGATAGTAGAGTTACTTCTAAAGTACTTGAACATCAGAATATCTATGACTAATGAAAACAAGGAAGGAGGAAAGGAAGGAAGGAAGAAAGGAAAGAAGAAAGGAAGGGAGAAAGGAAGGAAGAAAGGAAGGAGGGAGGGGGAGGGAGGGAGGAAAGAAGGAAGGAAGGAAGGAAGGAAGGAAGGAAGGAAGGAAGGAAGGAAGGAAGGAAGGAAGAAAAACTAGTAATATTCAAGTCACATGATTTTGATTCAGTACTACAATGATTCAGCTGACCCTATGTTTTTCATTCAAAGCTGAACTGGTGATCCTGCAAGATGGACACTACTATAGTAAAGGAATTAGTACAATGTGTACTGCTGCTAGGATGTATTCCTACCTAATGTGCAGAATTAATCACCCACAACACACTGTTCTTCTACCACATTTTATACAATGAAAGAAACACAGAATTTAAGAAAGAATTTTTTTTTCAACTGGTGTAGTAGGTTGGAAGGATTACTTAGTTCTTTTGTGTATTTATTTATTTATTTATTTTTGTTTATTTACTTGAATTTAAGCCTTTTTTTTTTTTTTTTTGGTTTTTGTTTGTTTTTGTGTTTTATTCTATATTGGAGATTCAACTCTCAGTATTGGCACTGAACAAAATCCTCAGATTTTCTTGTCCTTCTCCTTCTACTTCCCCTTTCCCTTTTCCTCTCTCTCCTTCTTGTCTTCCTCCTACTTATTCTTACCCTTATTTCTTTTCTGCATTTTTAAAAATGACTCTCACTAATGTTTAAGTCACCAAGTCTTAACTTCAAGTTGCCACCCTACTACGGTAGCCTCTCAGAGTGCTGGTGATAGAGGAGAGCTATAATTCTCAACCTTGTAGATGACAGATACACTGAATTTTTTGTCCTCTGAAATGCAAGAATGAATAGCAAAGGAAAAAGGAAGTTAAGAGTAAGGGAAGCTTATGGGAAATTAGACTTGGGGCTAGGAATAGGTCCTGAGAAACATAAGACACCCTGAGTGGGTTATCACTTAGATCAACTATTCAAGAATATGAGGGCTGGGTTATGCTCAGGACATAAGTATCTGCCTAGGAGGCAAAAGGTTCTGAGTTTGATCCATGACTCAAAAAAAAAGTTTATATGATGAAGTCATGAGGTCAGTACAATATGGCTCAAAGTATAATCTGCCAATAAGATTACAGATATAGCTGGTTGGCTAATATTGATTCACTATGGAAGCAGGGCATGTAGCTCATGGAAGGTATCATTTACTTTAATCAGTAATCTAGGGGCCAGGGAGATGGCTCCGTAGAATAAGTGCTTCTCTGGCAAACACAAGGGACTAAGTTCAATCCCTGGATCTACCAAAAAAATATCTTTAGTGTTAGTCTTAGCTTTAGTTTTATTCACTTCAACCTTAGTGGCTGGAGGAAGATGGCGCAGCCCTATTGAACTAACGATCTATTTCTATGGAAAATCTCAACAGCATGCAACACATTGCACTATCATTTCTAGCTTGTATTCTTTTTAGGAGAAGATGCAAATCTGGCGAGTGCAACTTTACACTGGAGTCTTCTTCACATGCACCTCTAGCCACAGTCTTATTGTCTTCTCATCTTCTACACAGACCTTGAGAAGTCATTCCCTTTCTGACTGTATATTAATTAGTGTCTATGTTAGTGGCTTATAACACTGGCACCTCAGATCTATGTCTGCACATCCTACTAAGCCTAAGCTATTTTCTTAAAAGTTTACACCTATATATGAAAGCAAGCAGTATTTGTAATATATATTATATATATATATATATATATATATATATATATATATATATATATATATATATATATATATATATATATATATATATATCACAGTAGCCTCTGAAGTAGAAGCCATCCAGGGTTCTACTTAGATTGGAGGTCTGAGGGCTTGTGGGGCTACAGGTAAAGATACTAAACACCCAAGGCCTGAAAGCTTGGAAATCTGTCAAAGAGAAGAAAGGTAAATTCCCAGCACTAAAACAAAGAGAAACGCTCTCTCCTTCCCTCAGCATTGATTCAGCCAGGTCCCAGGCTGACGAGGCACTGCCTGCACACACGTAGGGCTGAGCATTCTTGTTTAGTCCCTTCAGCCTCACAGCTAGGTTTTACTGGAAACGCTCACAGAAATCCCTGAAAATAAGGCTTCACTAGTTCTCTGGATATTTCTTACCTCAGCCAAGTTGGCATCTGAGGTTCACCATGGCATATAACCCATCAATTTCAAAATTACATATATTCTGTTATGTTGATTTCCTTAGTGTTACAATTTGAAATTGTGTGTTTGTAGTTCTTTGTCTTATTTCTAGTGGAAAAGTAGAAGAAGCTTAGAAGAAGCTACAATGTGACGGTGAAACATATGTACCTTATTAGTACCTCATCATTACACTAACTTTTTAAATCTTTAGCTGTTTCATGTCTCCCTCACCCAGTTCCATTTTAATAAATCATCCTGGTTTCCTTGGCACTTAAAATACAACTCTATAGAGTAAGCAGATTTTCTAATTTTCTCTGGAATGCAAGTTATGCATCTAGTTTGTTTACACTCATTTCAATATGAGCCAAGTACTTTGTTATCTTCTGTTTGTCAATAAGTAATTCAACAAGGTCTTCTTCACTTCCAAGTTATCCACTGTTCTTGCATTTTTCATGTTAACGACAGATTTTTAAAATGAGTTGAGGATTTAAGCCTTTTTCTGGGTCATTAATTTTACACACCTTGTGATTTATTAAGTGTTCTATATTGCTTGGTAATAATACTGATTCTAGGAGTCAGGAATAAAAGCCTCGTCTTGCTGGGCTTTGCACTGTAAACTTAACTAAGGCTATCATTTATTTTGATTCTCTTTTCTTTACATAAGAGTGTTCTAATTCATTTCTTTAGTAATACTCAAGCTGTGTGAAACTTAGGAATACAGGAATATATACATTTTAATTAAAAATCAACCTTTTTAGTTTAGAATATCTGAAATAGTTTTTCTAAAAAAATAATCATAACACAAATATCTTTACATTTAGACATTAATACACAATTTATCTCCTTCCAATATTGATTTTTAAACATTCCTTTCATGTAATATCTCAGCAAGTAGAGGTTTTTCCACTTTTATGATCTAATGACAGTTCATATTTATTATATTAACATGTTAAACATTTCGCATGTTTAGTCAAATTTCATTCTTACCATAACCCAATGATGCTATCATTTCTTTGTACCAAGGAAAAAACCAACCGAAAGACTGACACAATGTGCACACACCATAAAAGGCATAGTAGATGTCATCTTTTGAATAACATAGAAAAAATATACAAAGTCTAGAACACAATTGTAAAATAACTGCTTCCTTTACACACAGCAAATGTACTAAACAAATGCCCACTGAACCATTGTAGTTGCTGTTTAAAATCTCTTGGTATAGCATTTTTTTATAAAGAAGAGCAATAAACTTTCTTCTACTTTGTGTAGCTCTAGAGAGTAATTTTAATAAAGATATATCTTGCTCACATAAATATTGAGTTTGAAACTCAACAAACTTAACTATGATTTGTAGTATTCTAGCAAATCTTTAAAATATTTCTCATGGAAATATGGAAAATGGCTAACCATGCTTTGAAGAAAATGTTATTTAATAATTATAACATTTAATTCTTAAAATTATTTCTATCAATGTCACATTTTATTTCTCTGTAGAGTTATATTGCAGTTTTCAGGAACTATTGTTATTGATGTAGAACTTTAACTTCCAACCTAATAGATATCAAATATGCAATTTATGTTCCCATAAAATCGAGAAATGAAGTCACCCATTAAAGGAAGACATTGGAGTTTTTATTAAAAATAAGGGCATAAGGAGGCATTCCGAGTCAAGTGTCTGCAGAGGCCCATTGTCACAGATAATTTAGCAAAGTTACAATATGGATATAACAGATCAAATTCCAATCAACCTATGGGATTACAGACACAGGCACTTAGCTGATGTTGATCTAATGAGGAAACAAGTGAGAGAGCATGGGGGAAGTGATAGAATGCACGCATTCACGTATTGGCCTACATGCTCTGGACATCCATCAGATGCTGATGCCTGTCTGGACTGAGCAGTACTGCGTGGCATCAAATACTGTACAGTCCACTGTAGTTCCCAATTTCTGCATATCGTGTAGGGACACAGGTAGCCTTGGCCACTGCGTCTTCATCTTGAGGCCTGGCCTTGTCCAGAGGCACCTGGAGAAACAATTCTAGTATCTTTATGTTGTGCTGACTCCCCTTTCTTGGGGGCTCAGTTCTTCTCTGGCTATGTACTAACTGTAATAACCAAGCCACCTTAAACTGACCCACGTTTGACCCCTACCACCCCCCCCCCGTCCAAGACCCCCCAATTGTTCTCTTCTC
>PVKA01041551.1:0-18008 GCA_004027165.1 Ctenomys sociabilis | reverse complement strand
AAGAAGAAGAAGAAGAAGAAGAAGAAGAAGAAGAAGAAGAAGAAGAAGAAGAAGAAGAAGAAGAAGAAGAAGAAGAAGAAGAAGAAGAGAAAGAAATCCAGTAACTTTGGTGTAATGAACACCACATTTCTGTTGATCTTTTTAGCAACTTGAGATACGTTGATATTGAAAGTCAATAAACCTAGAGTACAGCCAAATCATCTCTTTTATGAATTTCATAACAGGTATATTTCTGTGTTGGGAATGTTTTGTCTACACTCATTTTCTTCAGGTCTTTGGAATGTTTTTAGCTTATGTTTTCATTTCTGTATCATATTGTGATTTCATTGCTGTTAATTCTCCCATGACACCACTTCATTATATCCAAGACCTGTGCCTATTTTTCTGAAGCTGTCATTCTGTGACTGCATGCAAGCAGAACTTTCATAATGCCAGGAATATGTTCTCTGTCCACTGTCCAGCTCTGACCAAGCCTCCAAAAACACTCAACCATAGGTAATTAGAGGTTAGGAAAATTTTATGCACACATTTTTAGGACAAGGGTCTAAACCTTATCCAGTTAAACCAGTTAAAGAATAATGAATGAAATACTACTAGACATATTTTAAATTGGCAGATTATTTAATAAAGTCATTTCTTTTGTAGTCATTTAGTAAAATCACCCTCTTTCCATTGTGTTCAAGATAAACCAAGTCAGGTAAGAGAGCACTAAATGCCAAAACCTGAGATCCATAAAGTACAGAAAACTAAAATATTAGAGTCAATGATTTCTTACCTTCACATTAAAGTACCTGAACTTCTGATTCACTTGAGGAAATTTCTTAGTGTGAACACAAAACCCATTAGGTACTAAAGTAAAGCATATAGTATGTAGAGAGAACACTATTCATAAATAAATTGATTAGGGTCATCATTGTCATTTTCCTTCCAATTTAGGTGGAAAAGAAGAAAGAGCAGTTATTGATTTGGAACTTAGAAACTACCTTATCATTGATCTAAAATGTAAAATGAAGAAGTGTGCTTTGAGCTGAGAGGAAAGAACATTAAAAGTACCCCTCGAGAGTCTGCCTGTTCAGCTCTTGCTGACAAGTGCAATGAAGATTTTCCAACCACTACAAGCCCCTGCCCTTTAGAGCTTGCTGTGTCTTACACAGACCCCAAGGCATGATCCACACATTTGGGAAGCAGATGGGGAAGGCAAAGCAGTTGACCCTTCTACACTTTCTGGGTTTCTAGGACACCCCTTTCATTTCACAATGAATCCTTTTTTATTTCAAAGGACTGTGTTCTTTAGTTTCCAAAATGATCATGTTTCATACACAGATTAAAATGAAAAGAATTCTTGTCACTGGGGCTATTTTACTACAAGATAAAAGAATGAAGGTCCTTCTTCTAATAAATGTTGCTTTTTTAAATTTAACTATCTCTCATCAACATAAATCTTACAATCAAAATTTTAAAAGTTGGCTATTAAGAGGAAAACAATTAGAAAAGTGCTGAAATTGGGATAAAGGGCTAGATACATCTAGATATGGCAGGTTTAAAAATACTGCATGTAGGAACCAGAGGAAATAGTTAATGATCTCGCCAGCATGATAGCATTTTTGTTCTTCAGTGAATAATGAGCTAGATTATGCATGTAGAGCTCTCATTAAAACAGAGGAAAACATTCACAATAACTGAAAAAGATCATCATAAATATACAAGAAATTCAGCAGTCAACAAGATCTCCAATTAAGGCAGAAATAACATCACTAACACTAGCCAAAGTCAAGCATATGATAAAGAGCATTAAAGAAGGTAATTTTTTATGGGCATTGTTTATTGAAGGTGACTGAATATGCAATAATCCTACTAAATACATAGGTATTAAGATAATGTCAAATGTATAGGAAAATTTGACTCTAGAAATAAAAACTAGATATGGAGAAAATTATAAGATTTTCACATTCTATTATTAATCCACAAAAATGAAAAGAAAGGCATGAATTAAAACAGAGAGAATTTTTGTTACTAATAAAGCAGAATTTATTTCAAATTTATATCCTTTTAGCAAGAAAAAAAATATATCTGCATTCCAAATGTCAATGGATCAATCAAAGACATGGGTCAAATATGTGGCAAAAAGTTATATATCTTATAAAGTTTTTAAATAAAAATGATTATATATTTAGAGTAAAATTGTTATTGTTTATAGGGTTGAAACCCAAGAATTTTGTCAATTGTACATTACTTAGAAGTGGATAACCAGTAGGAAGATAACAATGTAAAAAATATTAATTATTGGAAACTGTACTATAATTCAGCTTTAAAAAAAGACAGCTACATTCTTTTAATTCATTGATTAGAGGTATCTGCTCTAATAATGTTTGTAGATAAAGTAACATGTATGCCCCTTGTACAACAAAAAGCCACTATGAAAACAATGTGCAATGTATTGATTGTTGAATCTGTCCTACTAATTTGATTTGAAACTGTCTCATTGTTATTTGTTCTTCAATAAAATAAAATAAAAAGAAATATAAAAGAAAATGCCACATATCAAATCTAAAGAACACAATAAAATATGGATATATAGTTAAATTCATATTTTCATGATATTTTCTTGCTTCATGATTCAAATACTTTGATTATCAATAAGGTAAATGAATAAACAATACTCAATAATAACTGTGCTTTTAAATGTTTATTGCTTTATAGCAGAGAAAATAAATAACAGTAAAATCTAGTGCAAGAATTTCTGAAGAGGGGAAAACAAACCTAAGGAGAAGAAGAAGAAAATAATCAGCATAAAATCAAAAAGGAAAAATAGAGAATAATATAAAACTCACATTGGTCTATTGAAAGACCTTTTGAAATCTATCAGCTTCTTGGAAATGTGAAAAGTGAAACCAATAAAAGCTAAACATAAATGTAAAGCTTTTATCTACATTGGCTTACAAATTAATTTACAGTTTTAGAGACATGGATGTTAGAAGACATATACATTATTTAAATTGGCTAATGAAGGAGCCAAGGTTTACACAGATAATTTATATAGGAAAAATCTAGAAAAAAATATAATCAGAAAAAACTGCAGAGCCAGTATTAATATCCACTACTTATTCACATTTTGTTAATAAAGCATCTGTTTCCATCTTCATTTGTTCCAAAATATTAGAAAGAGGAGACAATGTCACGTCTGAATATGTGACAGAGCAATGACATGAGCCAGTGATGTCCTCCTGCTCAAAGTGCAGGCTACAGAGCAATGGTATGATTCTCTTGAGTATGACAAAGCATATATTTACACAAAAATATGGTTTTTATCCTACTCATTTTACAAGGGAAAATATGCTCAATAAAATAAAATATTTTATCAAAGATCATCTAGAGAAAAATTCCCAACTGTTTGTTTTAAAATCATATTCTTTCCACCACTTTGTAAACCCGTGAGTGCTAAATCATCACCCTCCATGCTCAGATGCCCCCGACAGTAGTCCTGCTGTTGGACTTGCAGTAGTCTACCCTCACTTGAATTCTATAATCACACTTACCACTTGGGTCTCACCTGTAGGGGAGAACAAACTTGAATTCTTTGAAGTCAAGCAAATTGAGTTGCATCTGCTTTAAACTGGATCACTTTTGAAGAGCTACTAATCATTTACAGGAGTTCTTTCTTAGGGCTTCCCCCTTTTCTCTCTTTTCTCATTAAGGTAATTAAGCTCTGAGAGATCCAAGAGAGGAGTGAAGGCCCCCCTTCTCGGTGTAGGCAGAGTGGTGCCTGGTTCATGATTGCTGGCGGAGCTTGTTGAGCTACTACGCTCATCCATTGGCTCAGATGAGGAAGAAAGTGACCACATCGACACCCAGGTTGGGCCCCTGCTGCTCGCCGTCCACTGTAAATGATGAGTAGCATAAGGATCTAGGTTCAATCCCTGGCACGACATACCCTGCCAGCCCTACCCCTGGGCATACCGAGCCGGCCACTGAGACCAGGAGGGGTGGCACACACCCGTATCCCAGTGCTGAGGAGGCTGAAAGCAGGAGGATCACTCTGAGTCTGAGCTGCATAGTCAGGCGCTGTACCAAGTAAGTAAATAAATAGATTTTTTAAAAATTAAAAATAAATAAGTAAAAAAATATAAAAAAGATTTGTTTCTATCTCTATTTCTCCACTTTCATTGTTTGCCAGATATTTTCACTGGCTATGTTTCTTACAGTAAATTCAAAATTTTTCTGGTTTCGTTTCATTTTAGTAATCTACTGATAATTCATGTAGTATTACCTTCAAAAAATTAACCGTGGGCCGGAGAGATGGGTCAGTGGAATAAGTGCTTGCCTGGCAAGTGGCAAGTACAAGGGCCTGAGTTCAATCCCTGGTTCTGAAAAAAAAAAAAAAAAAAAAAAAAAAAAAAAAAAAAAAAAAAAAATTAACCAAAATAATGATATATAAAAGATGTAGAAAAGTTTAACACATATTAAATATCTAATAAAAGCTTATATCATTATTATTATTATCAATCTGATTTTAAATCAATAATATTTTTATTAATAATGGTGGTTAGAAACAGGGCTATCATTATGATCCTAGGAATCAACATCATAGAAAAGATTCTAAATGTTTACTAAGCACGTTAAAGAATAAATTGTCTACAACAAAAATGTAACTCCATTTAAAAGCAGTAACCAATGTCAGAAATTAATTTATTATTTGTATTAACATGTGGAATTTATTTGAATCTACTATGTATAAAATATTCTCAAGATTCAGATTAAGTTTCTTCCTAGAATTCAAGGGACATTTAATGATAGGGCATAATAATAGTTAGCAATGTACATATCTAGGGCAATATATTTTGACATTCTTCAAATACTTTGGAACATTAAGCATCAAGGGAAGCAGAAATAGCACAGATAAAAAGAAAAAGAAATTAAGAACGACTTTAGAGAAAGCAAAGGAAACATCATTTTCATTTGACCTACATTTAGAAAGAGAAGCACTGCAGCACAGAAATAAGGGAGGATATTGGCAAACTGAACACCCAACATTTCAGTTAAAGGTTTGCTATCGATTGGAGAAATAGTAACTTCCTAACGTCTTTAAATTTGTTTTCTGTATTTGTAGGACAGAAAAGTATATGAAGACAAAAACATAAGATATCCAGGTTTTCAAAAAGAAATTGTTTTCTCAAACTGTTAGCTAATCCAGGTTTGACAGACAACACGCCTTTCAGCTGCCACAACCAGTCTGAGGGTACATTATTTCCTAGTTACTTAACATTACCAATGAGGTTATGTTGTATCAAATGCAGCCAAGATGGTGCCTGCCCTAAGGGTAAAGAAAATTTCAAACTGGGAGGACAAATCCTGAATAAGTTCATTATGTTTATCTTTTACTCTTGG
Source organism: Ctenomys sociabilis (assembly GCA_004027165.1). NCBI lineage: Eukaryota > Metazoa > Chordata > Mammalia > Rodentia > Ctenomyidae > Ctenomys > Ctenomys sociabilis. The sequence continues at coordinate 12,623 of PVKA01041551.1, read as the reverse complement.
TTATACTTGGCAGCTTCTCCCTCCAAATGGTATTTTCTATGTATTAGCAACTAAAACACTACAGAGAGGTTAGCAATAATGTTCTCAAAAGAAATTAAACACCCTGTGTTGATAAAGCTGCTTTCATTCCTGCCCCCCCCCCCATTTACCTAAGTAGCTTAAAACCTTATTTGGAAGAAGCCAGGAGGTAAAATATAAACATTTTCTTTAAGCAAAGTACATTCTTTTGAGAGTCTGTACTTGTTATCTAGCTTATCTACATGAAGTTTGGAGGTGCTTAGATTATAGTGAGGTCAATGCACATATATTTTAAATATTTCTTTTTGTGGTGGGGGGCACAGAAAGGCAGAAACCTTGAGTTGAAACTGAAGCACACACACCTTAATGAGTGAGACTTTAGTTCGAACACAATCAGAATTGTGTGGGGGTTGAGGGAGGATAGGCAGAAAAGCATATGAGAAATGAGCAAAGCAAGGAATTAATTTCAAAGACAGATACTGCAAAGGATCAAGGCAGACCATTAATTAGGAACACGATGACCGCACCTGGGCGGGGCTTTCCAATTCCGTCCTGTGCTGCTCAAGAGACCCAAGGAGACGACTTCCTTCTGCGTGTTTGTGCCTCACAAAGTGTCTCTCAGCTCTTTTCTTACAAAGGTAATACTGCTTAATAAAGTTTCTCCGTGATGTTTCATTTTGCCACACATCCCTTGACCTTATTTTGGACACTGTATTAATTCATGGGAGATTTCGTTCTACTCTGGCAAAGGGTGGGATTCAGAAAGCAAATTATTTTAATTACTAAGTTACTCTATTTCTTCTTCCTCTTGTTATTCCATTAGTTGTTTTGAAATCTTACTCATATCCCTATTAACACTTAACTTTTTATCTATTAGTGCCACACCCTTTTGTGTCCCCAAATGGACTATAATCTGGTTTGCATCGTGTCTTCCAATATTTCAACCTAATACTTATAGATAATAAGTGGTTATAATTTGATTTAATTAAAAACAGTACTAGGACAGAGGGCAATAATAAACAATGACCTCATTGAAATTTATATGGATCACCAAGAAAGAAAACTAGAACATTGTTCTAGAAATAGGTAGAAAATTAATAGTACTTCAGTCGCTCAGTTATTCAAAGTATTATAGTGACATCCATGTGTCAGAAACTGTCCTAGGCTTTTGAGACATAGTGAACAAAACACACTAAAACATGAACCGCTGATAAGTAATGCAAGTCAGGTGGTGAAAGCTGTATAAAACAAAAACAGCCAAGGGAGATAGCTCAGCGGTCTAGAGTCCCTGCTTAGGCAAGTTTAGGCAGCTGCAGGGGACTGCGGTTCAATCCTGCCACCACATGCCATGCCAGCCCGGCCCCCAGGGTGGGCTGAGCTGGAAACAAACAAGCAACGACAACAAAACATAACAATGAAAGGGAGAAGGGGTGCTTGGCACAAATGTTGAGGAAACTGGCTGAATTTTTAGGGAGGAGTTGAGAGAAACTCAGTCGATTTTCACCAGAGAAGTGCTGATTTAAACTCTACTTTAACGAAACTAGTATGCATTTCTGAATCTAGGGTATAAAAGTCAAGATAACCAAGTCAGAAGGAGTCAAAAATCTAGGCAAAAATGATGGTGGTTTACATAATGGTAACCATAAGGATAGGAATAAAGTGATGAGGTCTTAGTTATATATTGGAATTGCAGTCTACCAGCTTGGATCATGTGAAGTATAAAACTCAGACAGAGAACACAGATGACTAGTGGTCTTAAAATTATACCAAAACTTTGGAAATCAGTCACAACAATTACTGTGGCCTTTTCTATTAGATAATTGCTTCACAGGTCCTGGCAAAGATAATTTAATTCCCTTTGGTATGTGCCAGGGTTGACTTACTCTTTACTATTGTAAAATGAGTTTCCTGACACAGTTACACTTCAGTTACACTTTGTGTGTGTGTGTGTGTGTGGAGATACACACATTATCCACCTAATAGAGAAGATAACTTCTTTGTTTACTTTTGTCTATGTTCCAGTGAATTTATTTTACTGGCTTTCATGACACACTACATTTGTATGACACTTGTATTCCTATGTTTTTCTAAAATTAATTTTGAGAATGACTTTGTGTCATTTTCAAGTATGGTATCCTACTTCTTTATGGCAGAGTACTGCTTCATTGTGTAAAACAAAAAGGAACTATATCTTCTTTATCCAATCATCCATAAATGGGCGTCTGGGTGGTTTACAAGATTTAGCTCTCAGGCTAGTATAAACATGGAAGTGTGTGTATTGCTGTAGTACAATGTTTGTGATTCTTTGGGGAAGATACCAAGAAGGCGAAATGATGACTCCAGTTTTAGTTTTTGAGGCATCCCATACTGTTTTCCACAATGATTGCACGAGTCTCCCCTCCCACCAACAATGGAGTTGGGCTCCTTTTCCCCCACAGCCTAGAAACATCAATTGTTTGCTAATTTCTTGACAATAACCATTCTTTCTGAAGTGAGATGAAATCTCAATGTTGTTTTAATTCACATCTCTTGAATGACCAGTGACCCTTCATATATTTGTTTGATGCTTGTACTTTATCTAAGAAGTCACACTTCCATTCAGATGCCCATTTTTTGGTTGGGTCTAGGTAAATGGATGCATTTTGAGAGCATACTCTTAAGTGAAGTAGATCAGACAGATATGTTTAAATACTGCATTGTTGGCCAGGCACAGTGGTATGTGCCTATAATCCTAGCATTCAAAAGGCGGAGGCAAGGAGGATCACCATGAGTTCTAGGTCATTGTGGGCTGAATGGTGAGTTGAAAATCAGCCTGAACTATGCATCAAAACTCTGGAGAGGAGAGGGAGGGAGGGAGAGGGACAGAGAGAGAGACAGAGAGACAGAGAGAGAGCACAATTGTTTCTCAGTGTGAGAACCTGAAAGGGTAAGTAAACATCAAAATATATAATCAGTATTGGGAAACAGAAAGAACATGTTCAAATAGAAAAAGAAACAAAGGAAGAGGTAGAGTGAAAAGAAAGAGAGAGAAAAAAGAGAATAGAGAAAAAAAAGAAACAAAGAATTTTGTAAGTAGAGTGGAAGAGGAAGGAGGTTGAGGAGAGGGGAGGGGCCTGAGGGAAAAAGGAGAATCAGGTTATTTTATGTGCAGGTTCAAATCCTTATTAGGAATGTGATCGTGTGTATATCTAAAGTATAACAATAAACTTAATTAAACAGAAGAATGGGTCTATTCTGTACTGAAGCAGGGAGAACTGTGAGAACAAGTTTAGAGAGAACAGTCACTCAGGCTTGTATGGGCTAAGATGGGCCTGCTTGTTAGGCAATCAAGGGATGATCCTGCATGGGAGGTTGGATGGAAGTGTTTGTTTCAATGGGAAAAGGGCTTGTCTCATGAGAAGAGCTAAGAGACCATTAAATGGTCTGAAGAATCATAAGACTGAATGACGTTACTTACAGAATATAGCTAGAAAAAATTTTTTGTAAAAACAGTCCTGATACATGCCAACATTTAAAGTTTAAACAAAGTGAGGGAACCAGAGCAAAAAGGTGTTTGGGAAAATAAAGGGTCCGTAATATCCTAGCAAAAGATGTATTTGAAGAAGAAGGTAGAAATCCACTCTCAAATGTAGAGAACAAAAAGTCAACCACTGAAATTAGAAACACACATGTCCTTGCTGTCCTAAACCAAAACACTACTGTGTCTGGTTGAATTATGGAGCTAAAAGCATGCTAAGAAAAAATTTAAAAGAGAATGAGAATACAAGTGGAGAGAGGAAATATAGGTTCTTCAGTAGAGCAGTTTCACTATACAGGAGAGGAAAATGAGCCTCCCGAGAAACAGAAGAATTTGAGGGATATTTTTCACCATGAAAGACATTGCTATTGATATGTATGATTATTTTAATGACATGTGATTGAAATGAATGTGTGATGCTATAGGAAGAGAGAAGAATGGTTGTGGCAGAGTTCCTAAGTAGAGCAGAAGGGAGAGGGCAGGATGTCCTAGGCAGAGAGGTCACTGTCTCCTAGGAGGATCACACTTCTACAATAAGAGGATATAAGGGCTGATGTGTGGCATGAACTGAGCCCCCAATTCACACACAAGTTGAAGTCCATGCAAGTTGAAGTTAGACTAGACAGACAGCAGATCTGTGTGCTTTTCCTCAATTAAGTTCCACTGAGAATATGTAGGGTGGAGAGAAAGCCTGAATAAGAGTTGGGATGTGTCAGGTGATTATGATGGAAGAGAAGTTTCTCAAAGGACTTAAGAATGCATACAGAAGTGATGAGAATGGTAGACTATAGAACTGAGTTGGAGTAAGAAAGCAGAAAGGACGTGAGAGGTAGAAGATGGTGAAAAGTGGATAGATGTGTTGTAGGGTCCAGTGAAATAAACTACAAAAGGGGTTAGGAATGGAAATTTAAATTCTAGTAATTCAGATGATAAGGGAGTAATTATGAAAATGGGTTACCACTAAAATGCTTAGTGCCTAACACAGACTTGAGATGCAGAATCAAAACCATGAAAAAGAAAGAAAATGGAACACATACATGTGCAAATGGCCCTGGGTGCATACAGGGAATAGTGTCCCAGCTGTTAAGCAGTATGGTGGAAGAGGAACTGCAGAGCCTGTGCTTTCAAACCATACCTTCTAACATGATTCGGCTACTTTGATATTTGTAGAGTAAGTTACATTGTTTTTAACTGTTTTCATTTAGAGAATCAGAAAAGATTTGCAACTCATTCGTTTTTTAATAGTACTGCAACACATGATGTTTCAAATGGCCATTTTAAAAATTCTAACGTCTGCCATCTCTTGAGATAAATTTTCTAAATGAAAATCATTTACTCTTTTCCTCCCTTTTCATTGAGAACAGGAACAGAACACAAAGCATGCACATACACATATGCAATACATAAAGCTAAGCAGTAAGAAAAGCAACTGCTGGACATGATATAACCAGAGATAGATGGAATGACGGGGTGAAGTGGAAAGAAAAATTTCTGAAAGTATTTAGAGAAGGCAAGGGTAGTATATATGGTGTGAATGAAAGGTACCTGTAAAGCTTTACATAGAGATTTCTTTTAAAGCCTATAAACAGAAACACTACTGAACAGCCCCTGGGAGGGTTTACTCAATAATTTCAGCACAACACAACAAGGCAGGATGATTGAGAACACAACCAAAGCACACAGGTCTCCAGCGGATAATTCACTACTACTAAAAGCATCTTGGACTGGATTGAGATGGGCATGCTTAACACTACTCACAAAAACACAATTCGTCCAAACACAAAGCATATATTTGTTATATAAAATTTTGTTAACTGTTTCACACATGTATTTTATTTGGCCTGCCCACATCATAGACCAGAAATAGTATATTTTTCTCTTTAAGATGCAAACACTATAGTACTCATAGTGAATACAAATGGTCTAGGAGACACAAAATCATTATATGTTCAGGCAACACTGGAGTCTTTACAGTTGGTTCTGTGTGTTCTCCCTTTCTGCAGAGTGAGATTGCAAACATAGTCATCAGGAAGCATTCAGTTGTGGAAGCTTTGTTCTCTTGATGCAAGCCCAAGTACTCATCCAAATGCTTAGCGCAATTTTATTCATTTTTTTAATACAGCATTAAAAAGATAGCAATCTCAACTTGATCAGTATCATACAAATTTTTCCCCTGTGATGGTAGAACTGGAAGAAAACCTTGCTAACAACAAATGAATTAAGAAAGATTTTGATAAACATTACATCCATCCAGGAGAGGTCAGGTGAGTTCTTCAAGGCTGGCCCTCTCCTGCATCAACAAAGGCAATATCTAGTCACTTTGTCATGATTTTGAAAGAAAAATAGGCTGAGTACAAATGTTACTTGCATAATACAAATGTTACTTGCATAATATCAGCCTTGTGATTACAATGGTATTATGTAAAAAATTCTATTAAAGTTTCTCAAACTGCTCTAGTACAGAGGACATGATAGAACATATACACACATTTGTTCTGTTCACGTAACTGGCAGGAAATACTGTTCCTTAATTCCAATTTATGCATTCCTAACCATTCTCATAAAAGAACTGAAAAAAACTGAACAGTACATTTCTACAGGATTATAGCACTTCTCATCTCATTCTAATCACTTGAAGTGTATTAGGAGGCACAAAGCTTATAGCCAAAATACACTAATTGTGCACTAAAGCTGCATCTATCTATAAGGAGAGCATCTGAACAAGACAGAACAATGTCTCCACCTATATTCTGTCTTATACCAATCTTGAGGATTTAGAACCCTCAAAAGACTTGAAATTTTAGAAAGTATTTTCTGTCCCCTGCAGAGATGCTATATTCAAATTACAGTCTCATGACAATGGTGCTAGAAAGCTTTAGAGTATTACCTGCTTGCTCTCCCATTTTTAAATTTAAAGCACAGATTTTTCATCTTAGAAGTTCAGGTCTTTAAGTCCTTACACTCACAATACACACGTTTCATTACCAGCAACCATAGCCCATGTAATGTATGCACTGTCAAAATGTGGCTCAACCACACCCTACTTACAAATTCTCTGAATTTTGGTGAATGCACAAGGAATTCTTGAGAAAACTCTGCAACTCTTCTATTTTCCAGCAGTGCTGAGGAGCACACCCTGGGCCTCACATACCTCATACTAAATATGTGCTCCAACCACGGGCAACATTCCCAGCCCTGTGATCTATTTCTATTGCAGGGACTACTAGAAATCTCTATTTTATAGGACTTAGAACATGTCTGTATATACAACATAGGATAGATATACAACTACTTTCTCATAGTTTAATGAACAGAAAGATTTGTACTAATGATGTTTGAGGACAGGATATCATGTCTGCATCTTGTACAATGAATAACCACTAAGAAGACAATAATGTGCAGTGAATCAGTTATCGAAACTGTCCTACTAATTGTTTTTCAGACTGTCTCATTGCTATTTGCTTCTCAATAAAATTATTTAAGAAAAAGAATGTGTCAAAAGACTATGTTGGCCTCCTGAATTATTTTAGAATCACTAAATTGCTACCTGTCCATTATTTCTTCCCAAGTAACATTGAGAATTAGTGACATGACTATACACGTTCCCTGTTTGGGTCTTTAATATCTCATGTTTTTGGTTACTTGATACTGAAACGATCAGAATTCTTGCACCTAATAGATGAGCTACTACAATTTGTTTCAGCAAACAGAACACAATGTGCATGTATGCTCAGTGTGTGTGTGTGTGTGTTTCTGTTGTTTGTTTATGTGCGTGTAGTATGTGTGTATGGTGTGTGGTGTATGTGGTGTGTGTGTGGCATATGGTGTATATGTGGTGTATGTGAGGTTGTGTGCATGTGTGTGTTTGTGTGTGTATGTGTAGTGAGAGGAAGCAAAGTGAGTTTAAGGAATCTCAAAGCACTAGCTTCACACATAACTGCATACAGCCAACATCGCCAATTCAGTCCTACCAATAGTCCAGTTCTCACTATCCCTGAGCTCACGATCCCCACCCTTTTCTTTCTCACTCTAAGATGCCTCATCCCTTACGAGAACAAGGCAGCTTTAGGGATCAATGTCATTGCCTATTTGCCTATTGTAGAAAAAATATCAGATATCTGAAAGAAAGGACAACAGCTGACCTTAATAAGGACTGCACAATTTCTTATGACTGATTATAAAATGTGTACCTATTTCTGAAATGTTACGTTGTGGGTGAAAAGAGGGGGTACTAGAGATTTAGTGAAACATGAAGGCCATTTTCTCAGCAACTCCTTGGTAATGATACAGCACAATAGCCCTTATTGGGAATAATGGGTCTTAAATAAGATTATGTCTATCTCCAAACAAATTAGAGTGTCTGCTCAGGAAAATAGAATATGTTGGCCTGTCTCAATCAAGTCCCTTGGGCTAAGCACTGAGCAGTATTAGTTTTCCCACAGGATAAAAAGTAATACAATTTCCATAAGCTGAGGGTGTGAAAACTGAAAAGAAGATAATACTAATAAATTTCCAGTATTGTAGCAATAAAACTGTGGGATATCTCACTGTTATTAAATGATTATGTATCTCTTTCTTGAATATTTGATCTGTTGCAAGACTATTTGGAACACTAGGCATCAAAGAAGAAAAATAACACTTTCAAGGCTTCACCTCTTTCTCAGATTTTTCCCTTTTTTCTTTTATTTCTTTATTTTTTGTCTCGAATTCTTTCAGAGTCAAAAAAGTAAACCAGGCCTGCTGAGTGATGTGTGTTTATAAACCCAATACCTGGGAAGGTAAGGCAGGAGGATCATTAATTTGAGTGTAGGCTGGACAACTTAGTAACTTATCAAAACCCTGTCTCCAATGAAAAATTAAAAGGCATGAGATATAGCTAAGAGAAGGCCCTGGATTCAGTCTCTAGTAAAAAGGAAGCAGAGGTAAAAGAAGAAGGAGAAAGGAAAGAAGCAGGAGAGAAGAAGGAGGAGGAAAAGGTAGAGGAGAAGAATGAGAAAGAAGAAGCGAAGGAGAAAGGGAGAAGAGAAAAGGAAACTGAGCTGGGTGTAATGTGTTGTGATACATGTCTGTTACACCAGCACTCTCGTAGACTGAGGCAGGAAAATTGAAATTCGCAGCCCAGGTGGACAATTTAGCAAGATGCTGTTTCAACAAACAAACCAAAACAACAACGAAAATCCATTTTACTTTAGCCTAAAACTATAGTAGCTAGGCTATAGATATTACTTGTTGCTAAATGTGTTATCATAGTGTTTTGCCAGTAATATATCTGCTTGGATAATACTTGAGATAAGCTATATTTTATTCTGTTGTAGTAAATAGGTAGTCTGTATAATAGTTTAGTGTTTATTGAACATGACATATAGCATTTTTTCTCATTAAAAGAAATGGACAAGCTGGGCATGGTAGCACATGCCTGTAATCCCAGCACTCTGAGGGCTGAGGCAGGAGGATCATTGTGAGTTTGAGACCAGCCTGCGCTACAAAGTGTGCTCAACGCCAGCCTGAACTTCATAGCAAACCCTGTCTCAAACAGAGAAGAAAGAAAGAAAAGAGAAAAGAAAAAAAAGAAAAAAGAAAGAAAGAAAGAGACAATAAAAACTGCACATTTCTTAGATCCTCCTGTGCCACAGCAGCTAGTTACTTTTAATTCAAATTATAGAAAATAAGTAAGTAGACAATTTGATATTTTCCATCATTACAAGAAACTCATTCTTTCAAAGTTAAAATACAGAGCAAAAGATGCCTCAGAGGTTTGCTGTCCAGGATAGAAAGATAATCAAGTGAAGAGTGTGCTCCTGGCACCTCTCAGGAGGGTCAGGGAGCAGAGGCTCAAAGAATCCAAGAGGGGAGGCAGAAGCAGAGGTGGCAGCAGGATCTAAGAGCTGTGTGAGATTGGGTTACTGCATATTGAGTTTCTACCTCTTAGACACTATGATACTTTTGCATTTATCCATTCTAATAGCAGAGGCTAATTCAGCAGGGAATGAGCCAGAGCAGCAGAATAGTGAAAGAGAAAGTGTGAAGCACCATGTAAGGATGTGTATCACCCAACAGCAAAGGAAGGATGGGAATGAGAAACAGATTGTACATGGACTGCAGAGAGGGCAGCAAAGTTCTAGCAAAGCAGTAAAGCCCTGGAGGATTGGATGCTACTAAAGGAGTAGGGTTTAAGTTCCTAATAACACCTTTTAAAAGTTGATTCAGGACTGGAAGCAAAACAAGCTAACATAGTTAAGCATGCCTTGTAGGTCAAGGATTCAACTAGACATGATTTTATTTAAATGCCACATCAATGCTAGGAAATGAATATTGTTGTTTCTGTGTAAAAGATGAGAACTTTGAAACAAAAACAAATTAAATAGTGTCCTTAATGAAACACTTTTATAATAGTGGGAAATGAGGCAAATAGGGTTATCTAGAATCATTCATTTGTAAACTCTAGAAATCTCTATTGAGTACCTACTATGTCCTAGGTAAACTCCAGCAGGCAAAGGAATGAGGTTTAGACAAAGTCTCTGGTGATTATTAAATAAGAATTTAAAAATTATTGATGACACCTAAGAGAAGAAATTGAAGTAGAAAAAAGCAATGTGCAAAAAAGAAGCAACTGAGTTCAAAAACAACTCACTAGAGCATTAGGGAGTGAAATACATGGTCACAGAGTTTTTAAAATGTACTAGAAGACTGGGTATCCTGGTGTGTGCCTGTAATCCCAGCTCTTGGGAGGATCACTACAAGTCCAATCTAGTAGTGAGACCCTGAACACACTGTAGACCCTTCCCTAAAATACAAATAAAATAAAATAAATGTACTGGCTAGGCTTCTAGCACAACTGAAACCTTGCGGGAATTCCATGGAACAGACACTGCTAGGCACATGTATAAAGTGTCCTTGTCAGCCAACGGGATCATACAGATGTGTGAACGTGTAGAGAAGGTTGTCTATGGGGAAAGAGCTGCAAGCAGAAACGTTGGGATACTTCATGTACCAAACATTTTTACGCATGTACAGTCCAATGAATTGTATTTGTTTATGTATTTATGTATTTGGTACCAAGAATTGAACTCATGACTGCAAGCTTGCCAGTCAGACACCGTGCCATTGCCCTATATCCCCAGCCCTCAATGAATTTTAATAAATCCAAAAAGTTGTGCAATTATAACCACAATCTAATTTTAGGATGATTTTTTTCACCCACAAAAATCCATACCTTTTTCCCAATTTTCTTAGCCCTAGACAATCAGTAAATTATTCTATGGTCTTTTTTGAACATTTTATATAAAAGTGAAATCATGTTATTGTGTAATAGTTTCTGTGACCAGCAGATTTCACTTACAGTAATATTTCTAGGATTTGCCAAGGTTGCATCATGTAAAAATATTTCATTCTTATTTATTGCCAAATAATATTCCGTAGCATACACATATCATATTTTATTTATCCATTGTTGATAGATGTTTGTGTTGTTTCTACTTTTATAATTAACTATGTAATATGCTTTCATTCATTTTGGATATACATCAAGCAGTGGATTATACTGAAACTTTACATTTAGCATCTGGACAAATTGTAAATTGATAAATGCTCCAAAATGACTGTATCAATTTACATCTATGTTACTTCTTATTGGGTATAAGTGATCTATCATTTTATTAATTTGCATTTCACTAATGACTGATAATTTTAAACACCTTTTCCTGTACATATTGCCCAGTTGTAGCCCCCACTGAAGAAATGTCTATTTAAACCTTTGGCTACAGATATACTCAACCTGGTTCTTAGCAAGAAACCTATGAGTGGAGTGATAGGACAGGGAAGGAATGACTGGGATGAGAGATAGGGGAAAACAAAGAAAGAAGCAATGGAGAAATATGAATAGTTCCAGGGAGACAGCTCAGGGGCATAAGCACCTGCCTGGCGAGCACAAGGTCCTGAGGATCCCTGGTACTGCATATGAGGCCATGCTTGATTGAAACCAGGTGTGGTGACACACACTTGTAATCCCAGAGCTGGGGAGGCTGAGACAGGAGGATCACTGAGTCTGAGCTGAGTAGCAAAAACTTGTATCAAAAGAAAGAAGAGAGGAAGGAAAGAGAGAGAGAGAGAGACAAAAGAAAGAAAGAAAGAAAGAAAGAAAGAAAGAAAGAAAGAAAGAAAGAAAGAAAGAAAGAAAGAAAGAAAGAAAGAAAGAAAGAAAGAAAGAAACTCTTTATACACAGGATAGCTTGGATCTTGCATTTGCCATGCAGGTGCTTATGCCATTGAGCTCTACTCAGCCCTAGCTTGTATAACTGAACTATGGTTTTCTGCTGGTCTATTGAAAGGAGCAGTTAATATTTATATTTTTTCTCCTTTTTAATATTTTGATTAATTTCACATGCCTATATCTAATAATCTGAACAACTAATCTAAAGAGAAAATATGCAATGTAACAACTATTGTTCAATTCCGGTCATGTTTTTAGTGAAATTGTGTATCATTTCTATTTTTTTTTACTAACTTTTTGTATTCTGTCTTTAAAATTCCAGAATGAAGAGAAATCCTTAGTAAAGCTTATTAGGTGAACTCTGCTGTAAGATTCACTGTGCTAGAACTTCAGAGCTGACAGAGATGCCGCTTTGGGGCCCACAAGAACAAATGAATTTTTTTAGAAGTGTTTTTGTTATGCTGCTGTTGTTGTTGTTTTATATATTTGGTACAGGATCTCATTATGCAGCTTGGGCTCATAGTGATCCTCCTGTGTTCAGCCTTCCCAGCTGTGGGATTACAGATGTACACCACTATGCTGGGTCTTGGTGACAAACTCAGCAGGTTCCCGGGGGTGGGGCTGGCATGGCATGTGGTGCCAGGGATCGAAGCCTGGTCTCTGCAATAGACTAAGCAGACCTTAGTCTGCTGAGCTATCTCACAGGCCTAGAAGTGTCATAAACACGCAGACAATATTGACATTTTCTGAAATTGTATCAGTTGTGTTCTTCCATTAAAGGAAGTACCCAACGAATTACTGGACTAATTCAAATATCACTAGTAGTAACAAAGGAGCATGGCAAGCATGCACTTAGGGAAAGATCACTGAAGCAGAAGG
>PVKA01041550.1:0-18014 GCA_004027165.1 Ctenomys sociabilis | reverse complement strand
TTGGTCAGGTACAGCGCCGCTTGGGAGGGCGGGGAAGGAGCCGGAGCCGGAACCCGGGAAGAGCCCGCCCTGGGACTCCAGGATTGGTTTCTAGGGGAAAAGTTCCTTTCTATTGGCTCTGATAGCTGCCACAATGCAAACGCCCTGGCAGGAGCACCAACAAGGCTCAGTCTCGTGCGCGGCATGCTGGGAGTTGTAGTCCTGAAGAAAGCAGTCCTCTCAGAGAACTTGTGCAAAGTTTAGAACCGGCTGCAGAGACTAGCTCCGCATCTGAGGTCATCAGATTTCCCTTTGGCTTCACTCTGAGTGGTGATCCTTGAAGATCCTCTGGACAACAGCGAAGGCTAGAGTCCTGCACCTCACTCAAGATGTATAGCTTAAAATTAAAGAAGTGTAGACCTAGATGGGAGTTTACTCAATCTCCTGTCCACTTGCAAGGAGACCTCCACCTGCTAACTCAGGCCTTCTGGATCCCATATGCATTTCCAATTAAATCTGACAGTTTCTCTTTAGGGTTTTATTTTTCATGTTCTAATGGGGATTGAACTCAGGCCCCTGCCCTCGTCAGGGAAGCGCTTATTTCACTGAGCCATCTCCCCAGCCTCTCATGTTCTATTATAAAAGATAAAGACTAGTTGAAGATGTAGGCCAATTAAAGATTTCTCAATATCTACAGGGTATTTCCTAAAAGGATAAGAAGAACCCTGCCATCAGAGCTACAGAGACTAGGTTTATAATCCCAACTCTACCATCTAACCATCTGAAGCGCCACTTTCTTTTGCTGTAAAATACCTGGCAGAATTGTTGTAAGAATTAAATGAGTTCATAGGAAGATGATGGACTAATAAAAAGATAGGTAGATGGGCTGGCAAGATAGCTCAGCGGTCTAAAGTGCCTGCTTAGGCGAGCTTAGGCAAAAGCCCAGGGAACTTGGTTCAATTCCCTGCACCACAAGTGGCACAAGTCCCGCGCCCAAGGGCCGGCTGAGCAGGCCAGAGTCCGAGAGTGGTGGCTACGCCTGTAATCTCAGTGCTGGGGATGCTGAAAACAGGAGGATAACTATGAGCCCAAGCTGCGTAGTGAGTACCTGTAATAACCAAATACATTAAAAAAAAAAATAGGTAGAGCTTCTACTTCCACATTGTTCAATTCCCTGCTGGTTAAGTATTCTCAGTGTACAGGGCCAGTGTGAACAATACTTTTGAGACTGGGGTATTTAGGAAAGTGTGTTTGGAACTGAGTATGTGTGAGTGAAATATAAGTATCTGTTGTACACTAGTTGATAGTTGATCATTGATTTTAGTTAATAAATTGATTTTAGCCAGGGAAATGGCTCAGTAGAATAAGTGCTTACCTGGCAAGCACAAGGGCCTGAGTTAAATCCCCGGTTCTGACAAAAGAAAAAAAATTAACATTAAAAAAATAATAAAATAAATTGATTTTAAATGGGCTAGGGATGTAGCTCAGTAGTAGAGTGCTTGCCTAGCATGTTTGAGGCCCTGGATTTAATATCTAGTACCACAGAAATGTTTTTAATAAAATACTAGAGGGCAGGATCAGAAATAAAACTGATTTGTTATGAACAGTGGTTAAAGCTTGCTTGAGTGGACTCAAAATTGTCTAGAGCCTAATCTCATGTGTTTTTCTCCTAGCAACCAAAGTCCTCACAATTCCTCCTTTATAATGAAAATAACAGCAAGCCAGACAGTGAATAGCAAAGGTTTTATTTAAGAACTACATAAAAGCATATGAAAAACTCCACTTGGGCACCGTGATGGTTAATTTTATATATCAATTTGACTAGGTTACAAGGTACCCAGAATTTGGCCAAACATTATTCTAGGTGTTTCTGTGAAGGTGTTTTTAGGTGAGATTATCATTTAAATCAAAAAACAAGTGAAACAGATTCTTCCTAATGTGGATGTGCTCATCCATTTATTTGAAGAATAGTCTAGGTAGGACACAAAGGCTGACCTCCTCCAATTAAGAGAAAATTCTTCTGTCCATCTGACAGCTTTTGACTGGACATCAGCCTTTCCCCCATCTTAAGAATTGAACTGAACCAATGGTGCTTCCTAAAGCTCAACCTCCATAATCATCTAAATGATCGTGAGCTATTTCTTTGACTAATGCAGGCCCTAAAGGGAAGACTTCTGATAGACAGATCTAGTTACTGGATCCCATATGCATCTCCAATTAAATTTGACACTTTCAAAAGAGATACACAATCCCACTAAAGTATGCAGGACTAGAGTTTTATTTTTCATGTTCTGTTCTAAAAGATAAAGATTAATTGAATATGTAGGCCTACTAGAGATTTCTCAACATCTGCAGGGTATTTCCTAAAAGGATAAGGGGAGCCCTGCCATCAGAGCTCCAGAAGGAGCCATCTGCAAACAGACAGCCAATATCTCCACGGGCAGGCCAGACCACATATGTGGTGAGACCTGAAAGTGAATAGCATGCTTCCTGCTGTCCACACCCACAAGTCAGAGTCATTTTATCTTTACAACTTTCAAATGAAAAGGCTGCCAACTTCTTTGAAATCAGTGCTCCCTAACCTAAAAGCCTATTCCCTGCAGAAATCACTAAGTCTTCCAGTATAATAGTCGTGGGGGAAAACGGCATATGAGTGATTAAAATTGCCACTGGGCCTCTCTGAACTCAGGAAGGTATTCAAGGGAGCAGAGCAGCTGACTGACTCATCTGCTCCTGTGTGTTCTGAACCACACACAGCTGGACTCTTCTGTATGCAACTCTGTCTCCAAGCTCCCTAACTGCTCCTAGGGCTTCTCAGGATTATGGATGCCTGCTCCAGAAGTCTCCTAGTTATGTTGTAAACAGCATAAAGAAAGGAGAGACAGACAGACAGACAGACAGACAGACAGACAGACAGACAGAGACAGAGACACAGAGAGACAGAAAAAGAGACATAGAGACAGATAGACTAACAGAAACAGACAGAAAAACAAAGAGACAGAGACAGACAGGGAAGGGGAAGAGAGAAAGGAAAGAGCTTGTCAGAAAGGTAAGAAGTTGGGCTTGGGAGCTATAACTTGAAAGCCAGAGCACTGGTAGAGACTGTCATAAATGCCCTCTCAAGTAGAGAATGCTTCCCCTGACCCTGAGTTAAACCTGGTGACACAATTCAACATTTCCTCCTAAACCTAAATTGAACATTTGGCTTTTAAGAATTCTCCTTCTAGAGCAATGGGAACAAGTCCCTAGAAGAAGGGCAGGGTTCAGAATGGAGCCCTAAGAGAAAAGTGGTACAAATAGAAAACACAAAAGGGTCTGGATTTGAGTTAAGGAGAAAAGACATTGCAGAATTAGGTGTTGACCCAGGAGCCTTAAAATCCAAGAACCTTCCATGAGGGTAGTTCATGAGGTGTAGCCCTAAAAAGAAGGAACCCTGAGCTTTTGAAGGGCTGGGCCGAGGTCAGAGGGCCAAGACAGGATCATGTCATTGAGTGAAGGCTCTGGGGCCTGAGGAGGCAGTAAGGAAGGGTTCACCTTCAAGGACAAATCGCCATTAGCATGGGGTTTTTCCTCTGGTTTGGGGACAGTTGATTCCTCTGATTTCTGTAGTTCTGAACAAATCATCAGGGGTGCTGTGTTTTCCCCTCCATCATGAAGACAAGGTTCAAAGAAAGGGCGGAGGGGGCCAGAGAAGCTGTGAGTGAAAGTAAAGATGTGGGATTGGTTGGTCACATTGTAGAAGGAAATGATGCCAGCTTCATAGTCCAGGAAAATCCCCACACACCGTAGTGGCTCCTTCAGGTGGAAGGAGGTCTGTGGGGATGTGAGAGCTTCATACTCATTCCTACGGCTCTGGCGAACAAGCCAGTGGCCATTGGCCGGCGAGGCAGTGACCTTCCCCTTCCTGATGACTGACTCACTGCACACCCCGAGGATCCACTTGGTCTTGCCTCCCACGTGCACCTCCCAGTAGTGACAGCCAGCTGTGAAGTATTCGGAGCCCAGCACGCTGACAACGAAATCAAATCTCTGCGGGTTGTTGGGCACAGCCTGCTTTCTGTCACCCAGTCTCACGCATCGACGGTCTTCAGACAGGATGAGTTTGGGGTGTGCTGTGTCTGGATCCAGGGTCACCGCCTCTGCAGGGAGGCACAGAGAAGTGAGGTTTGGGAAAGTCAGATCTTAATGCATCTTTGGTAGCTTGAAAAGAAAAAATGATCTGTAGTTCTACACTCACTGTCATTAACCCATTTCTTTTCATGAGTCTCTGGCCCTTCATACAAACTGGAAGAACACTGTCTTTCTTTCTTTTCTTTTTTTTTTTGGCAGAACCTGGGCTTGAACTCAGGCCCTTGCACTTGCCAGGCAAGCGCTTATTCTACTGAGCTATCTCCCCGCCCCAAGAATACTATCTTTCATAGAGTAGGTCACCTAGTAGGGTACAAAATGAAACAGAAAAGGTTTATCTGTCTGTGAAGTTCTCATAATCTTGAGAAAAACTAGCTCTGTCTTCAATGTTCCAGTGAAATCTAATACATGATAATCAACAGTACTGATGTTTGAGTTCCAGCTCTTCCATGACCTTGGGCTTATTATTCATCTCTAAACTTAAGTTCCCTCATCTGTAAAGTGAGAATAATAGTAGAATCTCAACTGAAGAGCTGTCATTATACCTAGTTCTCACAGTGACTTGTGTGGTACTCATTTTGTTACCCAAAATTGTTGCTTATGATGATCATTTTAAAATGTAACAGAGGCTGGAGAGATAGATCAGCAGCCTAAGCACCTGCCTGGTAAGCACAGGACCTGGGTTTGATCCTCAGTACTACATGCTGAGCTGGCCTCAGAATCCCTGGGATGGTGTGCAGACCTGTAATCCCATCACTGGGGAAGCTGAGACAGGAGTGTCATTACAAGTCTAAGATGCATAGAGAGACCTTGTATGAAAGAAAGAAGAAAGAAAGAAGAAAGAAGAAAGAAAGAAAGAAAGAAAGAAAGAAAGAAAGAAAGAAAGAAAGAAAGAAAGGTTAAAATTTTTTAAAAATAAAATGCTAACGGAGCAAGAGGTTTTTCTTTACATCACTAAGTGTGAAGATCATACAGCATCTCCCTCTTCCCCTACATACAGGAAACAGGATCTTCTCTGAGAGTTAAATCCATGGAATCCCTGTTTGGTTGAGGCACTAGGAGTGAGCTAGACTGTGAATACAAGACTGGAAGGCTTGTGAGGTCCTAACACACCAATCTAGGTGACTATGTCATCTCAAGCAATCAGCTGATGCCTGTTCTGTGCAGGAAGGAAGACAGTGTGAACAGGAAGGGAATTCAGGCTCTGGAAAATTAATAGCAGGCCCAAAACAGTAAAAACAATAATGTTGTTCCAACAGCTGCAAAAATACAAATTATTAAGGAATACATGCAAAGAAAGATGTGTAAATATTTTAGAATAATTGTGAAATTGTTGGGGCATCTGTGTGCCATCTCTGTGAGTGCCATCTCTGAAGGTCTTATCACTACCCCCCTCCAAGAAAACTGGCCTGCAGAGAAAGAAGGCCACGGCAATTGCGTAGAGACAGGGGCTGTCTGTCCCACCGTGTTAGGAAGGACTTTCCAGAGTGGAAAACACCAGAAAACACCACATGGGAAATGAGTAGTGCATTAAACCACTTAAAAGTAAACACTTGGGCACCAAAAAATGCTGTAAGGAAATAACAATCAAAAAGTAGTGTCCAGCTGGGCATGGTGGCGCATGCCTGTAATCCTAGCACTTGGGAGGCTGAGGCAGGAGGATTGTTGTGAGTTCGAGACCAGCCTGAGCTACAAAGTGAGCTTAAGGCCAGCCTGAACTGCATAGTGAGACCCTGTCTCAAAAAGACAAAAAAAGAAAGTAGTGTCCAACTAGGATAGGAGCAGACAAGTCATACAAAAAAAAAAAAAAAAAAAACTGACAAACTTGGGAAAAAATCTCAAAAAAATTAGGAATCTCATAAAATCAAGCCTAATATTTATCAGTGCTCTGAAAAAACTTTCCCAAACTAAATGTGATTGTCAAAAAAAAATTTAAAAAACACAAAGATTTTTAAAAATTTGATAAGCAGGTCCAGCAAGGCACAGTGGGGCACACTTGTCTCCCAGCTACTCAGAGGCTGAGGCAGGGGGATTACAAATTTGAGGCCAGCCTGCATAACTCAGCAAGATCCTGTCTCAAAATTTTTTTTATATTTGTCACATTATTTATTAATTACCGTTTCCACCTACTTTTAAAGTTTTCCCTCTTGATGTAATATAAGACTGAGTCCTAAAACTTAGTCACTGCTATGAAGAGGGTATTTGTGTTTATTATCTACCTACAATAGTTGACAGCTTATACATTCAGACCAGGAAGCCTGCCAGGCTAATTCCAGTTTCCATCACAACATTGAAGGATGACAGAGATGAGCAAGAAGCCACACTGAATTTTGTCTTTTTTTTTTTTTTTTTTTTTTTTTTTTTTTTTTTGTCTTTTTGAGACAGGGTCTCCCTATGCAGTTCAGGCTGGCCTTAAGCTCACTTTGTAGCTCAGGCTGGTCTCGAACTCACAGCAGTCCTCCTGCCTCAGCCTCCCGAGTGCTGGGATTAATTTTGTCTTCTTATACTTGCCAGGACATGTTTCTTTGCTGAAAGCTGCTTATGTAGTCCACCTGCCACTATTTCTTCTCTTCAGGAGGGTAAAGAATATTGCTCTTCTTATAACATGCTAAAAAGAAAAGCTGTAATCCCTGCTCTCAGGAGGCTGATATAAGAGGCTAAGACGTGAGTTCCAGGGCAGCCTGAACCACACAGTGAAGAACCTGGAGTCCCCATCTACTTGAAGCCCAACACCGACCATTTACGTGCCCGGAGCTCTCTAGAAAGAACTGACCCGCACTGGCGCCACAGGTGAAAGGCCTGTCTCAAAATTTTAAAAAGGGATGTGTATAAAGCCAAGTACTGCTGTGAAAACAGTATATCTATCTCAGCATTGCCAGGTAAACAGATCTGACAAAAAAAAATTTTCAAAGTACAATTTGTTTTCAAAGGGAATGGAGCAAAACCTAAGCTTACAGGCCTTCAGCAGGAAGAGCTCTGAAATGAGGATGAATCTGATGGGTATAACTTACCAAAGTGCAGCCGGGCTCTTCTCCAGCCTGAAAGACATCAAAACGGGGCTACGTTTGGATCTTGAATGCCTTCCAGAGGACCTTGTGTGGGAGGTTTGTTCCCCCTCATTTGATGCCACTGGGTGGCAGAGCCCTTGGGAGGAAGTTAGTTCATGAGGGCATGCCACAGAAGATGTGAGGACTGCAGCTCCTTCCTATTTTGCTCTTTGTTTCCGGGCTGCCACGAAGTGAAAGGCTTCCTTGTAACTGTGATCAAAATCTCCAGCAAGAGCTGGGCATGGCACACGCCTGTAGTCCCAGCCCTTGGGAGGCCGTGGCAGGAGGATCACTGTGATTTCAAGACCAGTCTGGGCTACCTGGTACAGGCCAGCCTGAATTACATAGTGAGACTCTGGCTCCAAACAAAACAAAATAAAACAAAAGAACTATAGCAAATGGTTAATTCTTTAAAAATTTCATGAGAATAAAAACTGAACTGCCATCAACCCCCTTCCTGTTTCAAACACATCCCATTGTTCTTGCCACTTTCTGAAGCAGTTCTAGAAGTTCTTTTGTGTCTTTAGTTGTGCTGTGGTTGCCTCAATGTCTTGAATCAATTTAAAACGTTTAACTTTCCCGGTCAGTTCGATTTTGTGGATGAGCCAGAAGTTGCCCAGTGCCACAGCCAGTGAATAACACGGATGAGGATACACCCTAATGCTTTTACAAGCTTGTCTTCTGCAATATGATACACAAGAGCAGCACTCACTGCTATGTTTTTTATTACACCTTGTAAAGACACTCAGGAAGGGTACTTCCAGAACTGCCTTAGAAAGTGGCCACAACAATGGGGCAAGTGTGTTTGAACTGAGAAGGAGTATTTTGGTTTTTTTGGGGGGGCTCTTTTTTTTTCTGATACAGGATCTCCATACATAGTTCAGACTTGTAGCAATCCTCCTGTCTCAGCCTCCCTAGTGCTGAGATTACACACCTGTGCCACTATGCCTAGCTCTGGGCCTGCAGCAGGGAACGAAGTATGAGGGATCAAACTAGGGACCTTGCGCTTGCCAGGCAGGTGCTTATGTCACCAAGCTATCTCCCAGCCAGTTCAGGCTGATTTTGAACTCACTTTGTAGCCCAGACTGGCCTCAAACTCATGGCAATCTTCTTACTTCAGCCTCCAAGTGCTGGGATTACAGGTGTGCACCATCACACCCAGCAGAATATTATTTTTTTCCTGTTTTTTTGGGTTGTTTTGAGACTGAGTCTCACTATATAGCCCAAGTTGTCTCAAACTCACAAGAATCCTCCTTCCTCCACCTCCTGAGGAGGAGGAATATTCTGAGAGAGATTCAGCAGCAATGCATCTTTTACTTTTAATAATTCTTTTTTATGTTTTTAATTGCAGCTACAAAGCAAAGAGAAAGGGGTTGGGTCCCACGACCTCCTCTGGCATGCCCCCAGGAACCTAACTTCTGCCGCTAGGCTTCATCTTGCAAAGGTTCCACCACCTTCCAGCAGCATCATATGACTTCAACATATGGGGATTTTTTTGTTTTGCTTTGTTTTGTTTTTGGCAGAACCAGAGATTGAGCTCAGATCCTTGCACTTGCCAGGGAGGTGCTTATTCCACCAAGCCATCTCCCCAGCCCAGTATATGGGCTTTTAAGGGACATTTGAGATCGTACACTGTATTTTAAAAATTTTTATTACTACATGATTGCAATACATAATGATTTTATCATGGGGAGTTCCCACATATATATAACACATCTTAATTCTTTTTTTCACCTCCTACTCCTCTCTCCTCTTTTCACCTCTTGGTCCCCTTCTCACTTAAAAAAGTTCTATATTTTCTATACATTTTAATTGTATATGAGAAACCATGCAATATTTAAGTTTGTGCATCTGACTTATTTTATGTGGTATCATGGTCTCAAAGTACATTCATTTACCCATTAAAAAAAAAAAAAATCCAAACTTGTGCCTTCCAGAAGCCCAAAAGCAATGAGCAAACTGGCTATGGATTGAAATTTCTGAAATATGAGTCAAAACAAACCTTCCCTCCTTTTTTTTTTTTGTGGTACTGGGGATTGACCTCAGGAGCCTGTGCTTGCCAGGCAAGCACCTTCCCTCCTTATAAGTTGTTCATCTCAAGTATTTTGTCACAATGAAGGAAAGATGACTCACACCGGAGATCATTAGATAAATTGAGAGCTCCCACAGGAGGGGACTCAAACGTGGGGCAGTGCACCTCACCTGAGTTGGCCGCACTTCTTTTCAGCTCTGTGGGAGAAGAAACAAAAAGGGTGAGCACCCACGGAAAGCAGCGGACGACAGGTGATGCGTTAGTACAGAAGTGATAAGAACACGAGAAACTTACTCAGTTCACGCCGGAGTTTCTCTAGAGAATAAAAATAGTTCAACAAATCAGAATGTGGGCTACTACCTAGTCTCAATGTTCCTGTCCCAGTCCACCCACAAGTTCAAGATTAGACCCTCAGGAGCCATATCCAGAACCCTCCCATGAATATGTCTGCAACGGCAATAGCTTCTGGCTCCGGGCTACCCCAAGTACAGCGGAGGGTCAGCAATTCCTGTGTGAGCCAAACCTTACCTGTAGGCCAAAGAAATAACACATCTCACAGCTACAGGTAACGACAATGTAAATGGATGTAGATGTTCTGGGAGAAATATAAGTTCATATATATATACATATATATATATGTACAATACATGTATATATCATATATACACATATATTTAGTTTTTTTGCAGTACTGAGGATCTAATCTAGGGCCTCACCATGCTATGCAAGTGGCTCTATCACTTTACTTCTTTTTTTTTTTTTTTTTTTGTCTTTTTTGAGACAGGGTCTCACTGTGCAGTTCAGGCTGGCCTTAAGCTCACTTTGTAGCTCAGGCTGGTCTCGAACTCACAACAATCCTCCTGCCTCAGCCTCCCTAGTTCTGGGATTACAGGCATGCGCCACCACGCCCGGCTCTCTCACTTTACTTCTTGACTCTACAAGTTCATTTAGAACTATGAATCATTTTGTTATTGTATATATTTTCTGCACATAAAACCATACATATAAAAATATAACATATATAATGAAAGCATATATATATATATATATATATATATATATATATAATGTTTGCAGATTATGTTTTGGTTTTTTGAATCCAGGTCTCACTATGTAGTTTAGCCTTGAACTCATTATGTACCCAGGCTGTCCTCAAATGTGATGCTCCTGCCTCAGTCTCTAAAGATTGTTTCTAACAAAAAAAAAAAGTTCTCACACATGCAGCGGTAGAAACTTCCTGCTCTAACATGCTCAGTCTGACGGAGAGCTACCTGCCTTGGACCTCACCTAAAGGAAGGCCACGCCTGAGTAATAAAGGTGATTGACTTCTACATTGCTCCACCTTTGGAAAGTACATCTCCTCTTGGTGAAGCATTTCCCACTCAGAGACTAGCTAACAGGTGAGCAGGACAGGGCAGCAGGAACACTTGAGAAACAAGGCTTTTGAGAGCCAAGAAACCCCAATGTTGTGGCTTGAATTACACTTGCTCCCACCCTCTGCCCAGAGAGTGAAACTGAAGCAAGCACTTATCTAAAAGCAGAATGCCAGCAGAGGGAAGTTTGTGCCATGGAGGAGGGGCAGAACTTACTGATGGCTCTATGGAGTTTTCCTAAAAAACAGAGAGAGAAAGAGGAGGGAGTGGTCAGATCCTGCCCCTTTGTCCCACAGGCCCAGGAAGCTCAGGCCTCCATCCCTGGGTGGGAAGGGCGGTGATGCTTCCTTCCATAAATCCTCCTCAGATCCTGTCCCAGGATTGCCCCTTTTCTGAGGATCTAGTCTGCCCCAGACTTTGGCTTCCCCTTTTCTCTTCCCTTTCGACTGCCTGGTTCCATTTCCACTATGTAATTCCCTTGTGGCCACAGTCCATGGTACAGTCTCCTGTTTATGATGCTTAAATTTCAAAACCTGCTGAAGGTCTAACACTGACTTGTTGACATTTACGATTGTTTTGTAGTCACTTCACTGAAGTTACAATTTTCACAAGTTAGGAGGTCCAAGGTTTGGAAACATGTGTGCATGCTTCATATGCTTGGGGGGATACCGGTGGTCTCTCTGAGGGTCTTCAGGCTCATAGGATCTCCTACCTAGCCTTGGCCCTACCAGGGCCCACCGCCAGGCCCTGTGCTAAGGGGCTGGACGTGCGCTTGGCCCTGGAACAATGAGACTAATAGACCGCAGCTCCTTGGGTGAGAGGGCTAATCATCTCCTCTCTACTAGGAGCGTGGACTAGTTTCCTACCCTGGTATGGACTGAGGGAGGTGCTGAGTCTTCTTGGCCATGTGCAGTACACGCATCGCATTACTCCTGTTACACAGAGCAACGGTCTAAGGCTCAGAGGGCCAAGACATTTGCTCAAGATCATCCAGCTCACAAATAGCCAGAGGCAGGCTACAAACCCACGTCTGGCCACAGTGTCTATGCGCGTACCTCACACTTCCACCAGCTTGGAGGAAACATAAAGAGGAGGAGAGGAGACCTCAGTATCACTGCATCTGGGGTCCTCTAAGCCAGCGATCTGTCTTCATGGCTGGATGTAAATAAACTGTCTAATTTGTACTCTCAGTGACCAACGGCCCATACTCAATTAATGAAGATGAGATGGCAAGAAAGGAAAGGAGTTCCAGGCCCTGTGACAGATCTTTTTAAAGACAGTTTCCTCTTTTAACATTGAAAACAACCAGGTAAGAGTACTTATTATTCCCATTTTACAGATGAGGAAACCAAAGCTCAGAGCAGTAAAGCAACTTATTCAAGGCCAATAAGCAGTAGACCATTGATCCGATCAGGTGCCGCTGCCTGTGACCTCCCTTGCATCACACAACTCTCCCCAGGCTGGGGTTCTGTGGATTCTTGAAATTTTCATTCATCTCATATGATCATATTAATATGTTTAAATGGTATACAGATTCCTTTCTTAGTGACTGGTAGCGAGGCTGGTGAAGAGCTCCTGAGGACCCAGAACTGTGCGTTTTGGTCATGGGCATGTCCTCACTGGCTGCTACTGACCCATAGCCTCCTGAGGCTAGAAGCAGAATCCCAACAATACTAACAGAGGGTCAGTAATTATATATAAGGAAAAACAATGTATTACTTGTCCCCGACCCTTGCTCTTATCTATCATTACCTTTTTCTTTTGCGTGATCTTCAAGAAGATTTTCTAGAGGAAGAAAAAGAAAAGAACATGCTTTGCATTACCTTGAGGACCCCTGATTCCTACTAGCTCTGCCTGCTCTTGAATCTGTGCATCTTCACGCCCATCTCCCTCCTCAGTCCCTCATGATGTCTCATCTGGATGACAAATAACAACCCAGACTGCCCTCTACATCTTGTTTCTTCCAGCATTGCATCCAGGAAGAGATTTTCAGAGCACACTTTGGTCCAGATGTCCCCATTCACTGCTTTACCACTGTGTTTAGAAAAAAGACTGAAATTTTTGTGATTTAAAAGACGCCTCACGACTCTGCCCCACCCCCTTTCCCCTCATGTCTGGACTTTTTCACTCCTCTTGTAAACATTCCTCTTCCTGACCACACTTCTTTCTCAGGCAGTCATTTCTGCTTGGCGGGTTTTCCATTCTATTCTTGCCTAACTCAGTTTCCCATGCTTCTGGTGGAACATCACATCCTGGGCCCGAAGGCTTGGTTAGTTCTCCTGGTCACAGCTGTCACAGAGCTGGGACATTTCCTTCAAGGCATTTGTACATAGTCTATTTGAGTAATTATTTAACTTATGTAATATTCCTGGCTAGATTGGAAGTTTTAGGAGGCCAGAGCTGTGTCTGCTTTTGCTCACCATTGGATCTCCAGCATCTACTATGGTCAAGGACACTTAGTAGATGAGTATCAATTATTTATTGAATGAATAAAGGCTTTCCTAGGTTTGATCTACATAATTTCCACAGAAGAAGACTGAGCAATGATCTCTTGTTTTTTTTTTGTTGTTGTTGTTGTTTGTTTGTTTGTTTGTAATGCAGAACCGGGGATTAAACTCAGGCCCTTGTGCTTGCCAAGCAAGTGCTTATTCTACTGAGCCATCTCCCCAGTCCAAGACTGAGCAATGAGATCACAAACAAAAATCACCAAATACTGGAAGGTAATCAATTATAAGAGCTAATGAAAACTAAAAACAATGGATTTACATACCATCACCATCACCAAGAACAGTGGATAATGGAACTTTCAGATACACAACTTAATTTTTGGATCTGAGGATACGAAAATCAACAAAACAAAAACATCTCCCCCACCCCAGTCTAGGACACTTACCTACCTGCAACGCCTGCTCATAGAGAAGCTTCTCTAGAAGGGAGAGAAAGAGAAATAAGTGATTTGGGATTTAAGAGGGTTATTTCTAGCAAACATAGCTGTCCAAAGATGACCCAGGCTACTTGAGTAGGAGTGACTGCTGGTCATAGTGGGCATATGACCTTTTGAAAAGATTACAGGGTCTTCAAGCCATGAGACAAAGCAGGGAGAGAAGTGTTGGCTTGCGTAACTTTCCAAGACCTTTGCAACCATGGGATCCCTGTAAAATGTGACCATTTTTATGAGAGTTTAATCCAATGAATACAGTTGGATTTCTTGATTAGAAGGCCTTAATGTTTTAATTAATTAGAAGGCTAGCATGGTCAATTATTGTCTAATTTCTCAGAGGATAAGCATTTATAAGTCTACCCTGGGCCTTCCCGCAACTTAGTGCATTCCCTCTGCATGTGTGTCTCCAGGGCGCACTCTACAGTCTTCTCCCCATCCACTTGGACAGTCTCCAGTCTCCTATTTCTACTTCTTTTTGATGTTTTCCCAGAGTAACCACCATCCCACAGCCTACGCCACTACCTAGTTACCTTTTGACCGTCTTTGCTTCCAGATGACGTAAATGCCTGCTATGGTGAGCATCCCCAGGACAAGCAAGGCCACAGCCAGAGCCACAGTTGAGGAAGAGAGTCTTTCCGAAGATGGGACTGAAACAGACCATCAGTGAGCAGCCTCAGGGAGACAGGTGGGAGCAGCTCCCATGCCTCAGATGTCAGATGGCCCAGGCACAGCCCAGTTGCTTCCGTCACCTCCAGGGAGAGACCCCAAGCAACAGACTGCTTCTCATGGTAAGTCAAATCTTGGAGAGCATTAAAGACCAGGGAAATGTTCATTTCTCAAGAAGGGTTTTGGTAATCCTGCCTAAGGATGTTTAAGGTCAGTTCTCAACCACAATCTTGTTCTGTTCTAAACTCGGTAGAAAAAAATAATATGGGGCTTCAGAGACCCTCAGGTGCTTTCCTGAGTAACCACCCACAGCCTCCTCACGCACATCTATCTGCCTCCTCTTCAAATCCTTGCCTGCTTGGAACAGCAGTCAGCAGCGTCTTTTCCCTGAACACCATCAGCAGGTGTTCAGGGAAAATAAGCATTGAATGCCACCTCAGCAGGCCTAAAGCCTAGTCAGAAGGGGAATAAAAGAAGAAAGAAAAAAAAAAAGAAAGAAAAGAAAAGAGGGCTATGAGAAGTGGCACATCCCAGCCGGGTTTGCCTCATCTGTCAAATGGAGATAAGGAGTGCTATCTTCTAGGGCTTGAATGAGATTTAAAAAGATTGGTCAGATTTACTGCTTATTACCTAGACAGGGGCAATGGCAGTAGTAAGAGGAGAGGGATGGACATGGAGAAAAAACAGGGTTAACAGATATCTGGCTCCTCTTCCCCCTAAATGCCCAGGCCTTGTACATCTCTCTTGGCTCAGAAACCCTGATTCCCTGCAATAAGACTCCCTGTTTCACAGGTCTTTAAAAGTCTCATGCCCATTAACACATTAATTCTATTTTCAGAAACACATTCTAATAATCCGAATCACTTTCTCAATCTGTGCAGCGATCTTCATTGGAAAAAATTTTAAAATCCTGATTTCCCCAAACAGACTGATTATTTCTCTATTATTCTGTAGCCACACCATGAAATCCTATGAAGCACCTAAAATCATGTTACAAAATATTACTTAAGGACATAGGCAAAAATTGTTCATGACATGGGCAGTGTGGGAGGGAAACCCAGGTCGAGAATACACATGCGACCACCTATGCTACTTGGAGACACAAGCATGCAGGAAAGTCTAGAAAGAAATATATCAAACTATTATCAGAAATGATTCTTTATCATTTCTGAGACTGAAGGTCATTTTTTAGCTGAGGTTCATTTTTTCGCTTTTGGTGCTAAGAACTAAACCCATGGCTCCCAGCTTGCTAGGCAAGGGTTCTACTACTGAGCTAAGTCCCCAGCCCTGATCATTTTAATTTTCATGTTCTACAACACATGTGCTTTATTCTTAGAATTTTTTTTAAAAATCTAGAAGTTTCTACCAGGGCAAGATCTTCCTCTAGACCCACCAGGTGCTTTACACCTTTTTTCCACCCTACCACTCGCTGTGATCACACCTGTGCTCCTCTCTTAGCTGAAGATTACGTTGCAGGCAGTACAGGGCACATCACCAGGGGTGGGTTGTAGTTCAGTAGTAAAGTACTTGCCTAGAATATACAAGGTCCTGGGTGCTGTCCCTAACACCACCACCAAGAAAAAAGTTCATATTCCAGAATACTCTCCCTGAGTCTGCTGGATACTACTGTTCAGAAGAGTGCAGTCTGTCCAGGGAGTGGACCTCAGCCAGGGATGGAAGCACCTGCCTTCAGAGCTTCTCTGCTTGCCCCAGTGCCTTTGGAACCATCCCACTGACCTACACAGCAGTGGGATCCATCCAGCATCCAAACTAAAGCTCAGAGCCCGGGACTGGAAGGGTTAGACTCCCTGACTGAACCAGCCCAGGAACACCCTGGTGGGCTCAGCATGTGTGTGGTTCTAGTCAGAGCCCTGGGTGCAGAGGACCTCCTTAAACAGCCTCCAGTGGGTTCCAAATTCACCTCAAAGTCCACTCATGGCAGTAGCTGCATCACCTGACTCCAAATTCTTCTGGGCACTCCAATCCCCATTTGAAAATTACTTTGCAGCATAAAGCCATTTTCCATGTTTGGGAAGCATCTCTATACTAGCAGCTATGTGTTTTAAAGAGGTCTATTTAAAACAGTCACATGCCCTCTTTTTCGTATACAACCAAATGATAATCAGTGTGTGACCACATGGGGCTGTTGTCACTCAAGCAAATTCAAAGACTTGGGTTGAGTCAGGTTGGGTTGGGTTTTAGGAGGCTGATATATGTACTTTTTAAATATTGAATTCCAGTAAATCCATGTCACAGCTGGTTATTCTGACAAGTGAGGACTTTTCCTGAAAGCATGGTTACGTGTTTCTTGATGATGAAATGAAG
Source organism: Ctenomys sociabilis (assembly GCA_004027165.1). Classification (NCBI taxonomy): domain Eukaryota; kingdom Metazoa; phylum Chordata; class Mammalia; order Rodentia; family Ctenomyidae; genus Ctenomys; species Ctenomys sociabilis. Next base: position 1,523 of record PVKA01041550.1, on the reverse strand, counting down.
AAATGTGGCCTAGGAAGAAAAGCTACTGTCTGAGTCAACAAGCTGGCCAGGCCACCAGCTATATTCAATCAGCACCTGCACTGTGTAGTGTTTCCCATAGCCCAGGTTTCTTCCTCATGCCAGGCCAGAGTTACACAGTTTCACCTGCGATCAGTGCACCAGCTGGATGATGCTGGACCATCCATGCAAGTAAAAACTGCTCGCTGAAGAAAGAAGAGTCTATCAATTCCTAAAGCCCATCCAGTCCCCATAAATGACCCCAAGCACCCCAAACCCTTCCTAACCTGCAACCCGCAGGGTCACGGTGCCCTCTTGCGTCAGGTTTCCAACCTGGATCTGGCATCGGTAAGGTCCTTGGTCCTCAAGGCTCACGTTGTGGATCCGCAGAGAGACTTTGCCCTCTTGGACATCTGTCACAAGCTCTGCCCTGCCCTTATATTCAGGCACCACATCTTCATCTCTGTCCTTCCCACCCAGGAACACGTGCACGACCCGGAAGCCTTGCAGCCATCTCACCTCCTCCGGCACAGTCATTGGCCAGAGGGACAGTGGGCACAGCAGCTCTGCAGTGTCCCCAGGCCAGATCAGATGGGACTTGCCAGCACCCCCTGTGCATGGACAAAGAAGAGACAGGGTGAACGGAGAGGAGCTGAGGGAGAAAGAGCTTAGGAAGGGACAAGGAAGAGGGTACCATGGAGAAGGATGGAACCCAGGAGGGCATTGGAAATGACTGGGGGAAGAGCAGAAGCCAGAAAGAAATTTAATATTGGGCCATTCCTCCTTATTCCGGAGACTCCTTTGGGAGAGAGGTGCTGAGGCTCCTACCTGACAGGTGCGCAGGCAGCTGAAGGAAGATCAGAGAGAGGAGGCAGCCAAACAGCTGGGAACCTGAGGAACTTGTCTTCTGCATCTCACCTAGGACAGAGCCCAGAAACGGCAGTGAGCTCGAGTTCAGGGGTTCAGCCTAGATGCTGGCTGGCACTCAGGAACCACAGAGCCCTGTGACTTCCAACCCCGGCTCCCCCCCGGCTCCCTGGCTGCACTGACTAAACTTGCCTGAATGCTGTAACAATGGCACCTCCTTGCAGGACGGCCACAATGGTAGGAGGAAAGTGCACCCCGAAGCTGGCCTTTGGGTTAAGTCTATAAGTAACTGTGCTTGAGAGCAACTGTGCAAATGAGATGAGAAGGGAAGGAGAGTCTGGATTTGTACCCAGAATGAACACTTACAGTAAGGGCTGGCTCCTCTTTGCAGTTAGGGTCTAAGCCAGGCCTGAGAAGTGCCAGTCTTTATACACCCTGTGGCCTGAGGCTCCTCCCTGACCACTTTGCTAGTAGCCACATGACAAACCAAGCCCCGTGCCGGGCGTGGTGGCACATGCCTGTAATCCCAGCACTCGGGAGGCTGAGGCAGGAGGATTGTTGTGAGTTCGAGACCAGCCTGAGCTACAAAGTGAGCTTAAGGCCAGCCTGAACTGCATAGTGAGACCCTGTCTCAAAAAGACAAAAAAAAAAAAAAAAAA
>PVKA01041549.1:0-18027 GCA_004027165.1 Ctenomys sociabilis | reverse complement strand
AAAGGCTCCTCTGTCTTGCTATGCAATTAAAGCTGCTTTAAACTAGGAAACCCAGGCCGACCTCAAATTCATGGCGACCCTCCTGCCTCAGTCTCCTGAGGGCTGGAGTTTCAGAAACCATTCTGGGGATGTCTGGAGTCTCAAAACAGTCTGCCTTAGCCAGCTTAGTAAGCAACGAAACCTCCAGTAACTGTCAGTGAAATAAATCCTTAATTCCTTCACTTATTCCACTGAGCCATCTTCCCAGCCCCCTTAATTCCTTCAAAATAAAATAAAATCAGACTCTTGGGGCTGGGGAGACAGATCGGTGATCTAAGCACCTGTCTGGCAAGTGCAAGGATCCAGATTTGATCCCTCATACTACATGCCATGTCAGCTGCCACCCCTGCTGGCCACCGAAACTGGGCGTGGTGGCACATGCCTGTAATCCCAGCGCTGGGGAGACTGAGATAGGATCACGATGAATCCGAGGTGTGTAGCAAGACCCTGTACCAAGATTTTTTTTGTTTAAAGATTAAACAAAAAAAAAAATTTTTTTACGTGTATTTAGTACAGGGTCTGCAGGGTCTCACTATACAGATAAGACTCGTAGCGATCTTCCTGTGTGCAGCCTCCCAAGTGCTGGGATTGCAGGCATGCCACCATGCCCAGTCTCAGTCGTGCATCTCAGCGCACCCTGGGTGGTGGAGCTGGCACAAAATCAAGGGCCAGCCAAGCAGCTCAGCCAATTAAAGTGCCTGTTTAGGCAGGCACAGTGGCCGGGGGTTCGATATGTTCCATGCAGACCCCACCCCCAGGGTGAGCTGAGATGGTAGGCATAGTGGCTCACACCTGTAATCCCGGCTTTGGGGGACTGAACACAGGTGGATCACTACGAGTTGGATCTACACAGACACAGTGGGGCTGGGAAGATAACTCGGTGGAATAAATGCTTGGCTGGAAAGCCGAAGGTTCTGAGTTCAATCCCTAGTACCACCAAAAAAAGAAAGAAAAAAAAAAAAAAAAGACTACATTGACATAGTGAGACCCTGTAGACTGTACAAAATAAATAAGATAAAATCAGACTCTTTGTGTTGAAACCTGTTACAGACAGGGAAATAGCTCAGGGGAATAAGTGCTTGCCTAGCAAGCACAAGGTCCTAAATTCAATCCCTGGTACCACCAAAACAAAAAAAAAGAAGATTAAAGTGTGCTAGGCATGGTGGTGCACGCCTATAATGCCAGTACTTGGGAGGCTGAGGCAGGAGGATTGTTGTGAGTTCAAGGCCAGCCTGAGCTACATAATGAGTCCATGGCTAGCCTGGACCACATAGCCAGACCCTGTCTCAAAAGAAAAGATTAAAAAAATAAAAAATAAAAAGACTAAAGGTTTACAGTGGTCCCTCACTCATGGCGGAGTTTACATTCCAGATACCCCCCTCAATAAGTGAAAATCAGCAAAGTAATGACAATATATTTATTCTAGTATTTACATATATATTTTAAGATTTTGTAAATCCTTCCCACACTCTTATAAACCTTTCCCACACCTTTAAGAACACTTTTAGGGGCTGGGGAGATGGCTCAGTAGAATAAGCACTTCCCTGGCAAGCGCAAGAGCCTGACTTCAATCCCTGTTCCGCGCCAAAAAATAAAATAAAAACACTTCTAATGTTCTTAACCATTTTCTAGACTCATAAACCTACCTAATTTTAAGAACATACATATACTGTACAATACTGCAAAATCCTGCTATATAGCAAAATATCTGCAATTAATAATTTATTTTATTTTAGGGCAGAACCGGGGATTGAACTCAGGCCCTTGCGCTTGTCAGGGAAGCACTTATTCTACTGAACCATCTCCCCGGTCCTAATAATTTACTTTTTTAATAGATTAGTGTTTTTTAGCTCAGTGGTCTAAGAGCTTGCCTGGCAAGCCCAATGACCTGGGTTCTATCCTCAGTATCGCATGCTGTACTGGCCGTTGAAACTGGTGGCACTCGCCTGTAATCCCAGTGCTAGGGAGGCTGAAATAGGAGGATCACTACAAGTCTGAACTGCTTAATGAGACCATGTACCAAATTAATTGAAAATTAAAAAAATAAAGTTAATAGCGAGGGACTGCTGTATTAACAATTTGAGGATAGGCAAAGTGGTTTTTTCCTTAGGCCGCCTTTTACTGCGGGTCTGTTCCACTTGTGCCAGCAGGGGGCGCACGGGTACTAGCAGCCAGGCGTCAGCTTCTCATACTACCTTCCCTGCGAATGATGGCAAAGATTGTGTTGTGTTTTAAGTACAAGACAGAACCATTTCCTAAGATTAAGAATAGATGTTTTAAAGATAGGGCATCACTATGTACTTAAGTCTGGTCCTGAACTCAATATGTAGCTCAGGCTGTCCTCAAACTCGTAGCAATCCACCTGCCTAAACTTCCCAAATGTTGGGATTACAGGTGTGCATCACCATTCCCAGTTTAGAATACATTTTTACATTGAGAAGTGCAGTATAATGGATATGTAAAATATAGTTTTGGGGATAGATTAGCGGCCTAAGCACCTGCCTATACCACATGCCATGCCGGCACTGAAACCAGGCATGGTGGCATACACCTGTAATCCCTGTGCTGGGGAGTCTAACGCAGGAGGATCACTATGAGACCGAGCTCGTGACAAGACCCTGTACCAAATTAATAAATGAATAAAATTTTTAAAAAATACAGTTTTAAACTGGGCAGAATGATGCATGCCCATAATCCTAATACTCTAAGAGGTTGAGGCAGGAGGATCATTACTAGCCTGAACTGATACTGAGACTCTGTTTAAAAAATGAAGAAAAAAGGGGCCAGATGGATGGCTCAGTAGAATAAGCGCTTCCTTGGCAAGCGCAAGGGCCTGAGTTCAGTCCCCAGTACTGCCAAAAAAAAGAAAAGAAGAAAAAAAGAGAGTACAATTTTTATCAAAATCTAATGATCAGCCAGGTGTGGTGGTGCACACCTGTAATCCCAACACTTGATAAGCTAAAACAGGAAGATTGCTGAAAGTTAGAGGTCAGCCTGAACTACACAGTGAAACCCTGTCTCAAAAAAAAAAAAAATTGTGATAAACCAGATGTGGTGGTATAAACCTGTAATCCCTGTACTCAGACGCCTAAAGCAGGAGGATTGCCATGAGCTCCAGGGCAGCCTAAGGCTTCAAGGCCAGACTAAATCTCTCTCTCTCTCTCTCTCTCTCTCTCTCTCTCTCTCTCTCTCTCTCTCTCTCTCTCTCTCTCTCTGAGACAGAGTCTAGCTGTGTAACTCAGGCTAAACTTGCACTCCCTGTGTAACCCAGGCTGGCTTCAAACTTGCAGCCGTCCTCCTGCCTCAGCTTTCCAGGTGTATGCCACCACACCTGGCAAGGCCAGTATTGAAGTTTGATCCCAAACCAGATATGGTAATACACACCTATAACGCTAGCACTCCAGCAGCTGAGGCAGGAGAGCTATGAGTTTAATACCAGCCTGGACTACACAACCAGCCTGTAGAACTACATAACTAGAGCCTGTACTATTGTCTCAGATAAATAAATAAATAAGTAATTTTATAAAATTAAAAAAAAATCAGCCTAAAATAGTCTCAGGACAGGGCCGGGGAGATGGCTCAGTGGAATAAGGGTTTCCCTAACAAGCACAAGGACCTGAGTTCAATTCCCACTTCTGCAAAAAAAAAAAAAAAAAAAAAAAAAAAGTCTCAGGACAACTGTCGCCTTATCCTTTTCTTTCTTTTTTTTTTTTTTGGCAGAACCGGGGTTTGAACTCAGACCCTTGCACTTGCCAGGGAAGTGCTTATTCCACTGAGCCATCTTCCCAGCCCTTCCTTTTTCTTAAGCATCTGATATATTCATCATTTTAATAGTCATTAATTGCTGTCTTATGTAGAAAGATTACAGTACCTGGAAATGCTTAAACAAGGCTTACCCGAATTGTCCTATACTTAATTTTCCCTGTTTCTAAAATTGTTAGTACTGGGGCCAGGGAGATCGTTCAGTAGAATAAGTGCTCGCATGGCAAGCACAAGGGCCTGAGTTCAATCCCCAGTTCTGCCACAAAAAAAAAAAAAAAAAATTATTAGTACTGAAGATATTAATATAAAAAAATTGGCACTGTATCCTGGAAGAGATGTGATACTATTACAGTGAGTGCATTTGGTTTCTTTCCCCTCGATTTCTGTTTATAGAGGTCAGAAAGACTGTTCCAGGCCAGTAGGATTTCAGGCTGCATCTCCTGTGTGTTGACATGAGATAAATCATCCTTCAGGATTTTCCACTTGGCTTTAACTCAGGTGATCTGACTGTGTGATGAACACATTTTTTTCTTTTTCTGTGGTGCTTGGGATTGAACCTGGGTCAAGGTGCCTCCCACAAAGCTACAACCCTAGCCCCAATAGTTAATGTTTTGTTTTTTTTTTCCTTTTTTTAACCCTTGCAAGAACTTCATGGGGCAGATGCAACTGTCCCCTTTCCCAGGGCCTAACAGAAATTAAATAATTTCTCAAAACTCTCACCCTTGGAAGCTGGCAGAATTGGTAGTTAAGCCCAAGTCTCTCTGAACCCAGAACTGGCCATCGCAGACTCGATAAGTCATTCTGCCATACTTCAATTTTAAGAGATGTGTTTGTTCATGGAGACGAAGACATTCTGTTTGTTGTGGCATACCAGCTATTGAAAGATGAACGAGAAATGTAAACGCAGTCTCTGTTCCCCAAGACCTTAGCAGTTACATGGAAAATGCGTTTAAAAAAAAAAAAAAAATGGGCCGGGCGTGGTGGCGCATACCTGTAATCCCAGCACTCGGGAGGCTGAGGCAGGAGGATTGTTGTGAGTTCGAGACCAGCCTGAGCTACAAAGTGAGCTTAAAGCCAGCCTGAACTGCATAGCGAGACCCTGTCTCAAAAAGACAAAAAAAAAAAAAAAAAAAAAATGAAGATGCATTTAACAAGTCATGTGAAGCTAGGCATGGTGGTGCACACCCAGCACATGGGAGGCTGAGGCAGGAGGATCACCACAAGTCTGAGGCCAGCCTGTGTTACACAGTAAGTTCAAGTTCAGCCTGAGATACACAGTCAGACTCCATCTTTAAAACAACAACAACAACAAAAACTGAAGATGGAACACCTTCCACATTGCTACATGATTTTCAGGTCAGTTTTTCATGATTCACTACACATTGCTTATGGGCAGATTGTTTCGGGGACAGCCACACACCTGCCACACACAGTCCTGTGAAACTCACGTAGGTAGAACTACATGTGCTTGGGCAATGGTCACCAGTAATGGTGTTCCAGCCCCCTCACAACCTCATGTGCCTGTGAAGACTGACGTTTATAGTCATCAAACAACATGATTTTTCTTCTCTTTTTTCTTTTTTTTTTTTATTTTTAAGACAAGGTCTCACTATGCAGTTCAGGCTGGCCTTGAGCTCACTTTGTCACCCAGGCTGGTCTGGAACTCTCAATGATCCTCCTGCCTCAGCCTATCAGCTACTGTGATTACAGGCATGCAACAACACATCTGGCTCATTTTTCTTATTTGATTATTAAAATTGGGCCTGTGACTGGCGAGATAGCTCAGCAGCATAAGCACCTGCCTGGGAAGTGCAAGGACCTGGGTTTGATGCTCACATGCCGTGCCAGCCACCAAAATGGGCCACGGTGGCAGATGCCTATAATCCCTGCACTGGGAAGGCTGAGACAGGAGGATCACTACAAGTCTAAATTGCATAGTGAGACCCTGTATCAAATAAATAAATAATAACAAAATAAAATTGGGCCTGTTGTATTTTGTAAAATGATTTAATAAATTACATTGAGGGTTTTTTTTGTTTTTTTTTTTAAGCCAGGCATGCCTAGTGACACATGTTTTGTTGTTTTTTTTTTGTCCTTTTGAGACAGGGTCTCGCTATGCAGTTCAGGCTGGCTTTAAGCTCACTTTGTAGCTCACAACAATCCTCCTGCCTCAGCCTCCCGAGTGCTGGGATTACAAGCATGCGCCACCACGCCCGGCTATAGTGACACATGTTTGTAATCCCAGCCTGGCAGTTTATTGATTTAGGGAGGTTTTCTCCCAAAATAAAGAAATTGAAAAAACTGCAAGTGTAGCTTAGGGGAAAGTGTAAGTTAGAGAGGGAAGGCTCTGGGTTCAATCCACAAATAAAATAAGATAAAATAAAATAACATACTCAGTGGGGCTGGAGTGTATCTCAGTGGTAGAGCACTTGGCTAGCTCAGCCTAGGCCCTGCGTTCTGTCCCTGACGCTGCCAGAAAAAAAGGTTCAGTGTGTCTGATCATATTACATTATTAATTTTTATGTATATGACATAAAATTTGTCATTTTAAGTATGATCCACTGGCATTAGTTACTTTCCTAATGTTGCACAATCATTACCACTATTTTAAAATTTTTATCACCACCTCAAAAAGAAACTTATAAAACAATGGCTCGTTCCAGTACCAGTAAACTTTCCAGTGTTTTCTGAGCCAAGGTCTCACTAAGTAGTCCAGGCTGGCCTGGAATTCACTATGGAGCCCAGGCTGGCCCCCCCAAGCGTGACTACCCCACTGCCTCAGCCTCCAAACACTGGGTTACAGACATGCGCCACCCCACCTGGCGAGTCCCTGTACATTTTAGTGTTTTCTGTTTCCACTGATTTGTTTATTCTAGACATTTCACAGACATGAAATCATACAATGTCCGTCCTTTCGTGTCTGACTCCTTTCGCTGAACGTGATGTCTCTGGAGATCACCCATGTTGGAACATGTAGGATACGTCATTCACCGGTCCTGCAGGAGACAATTCCATTGTGCAGCCAGGGCACCTTCTCTTCTCTGTGCCTCTGTTGATGGCTACATGGGTCGTTGTCACCTTGGCTGTTGTGAACAGTGCTGTAGAAAACACAGTTACACAAGTATTTCTTCTGGGTCCTACTTTCATAGTGCTTTTGAAAAATCACCTGATGGGCCAGCCAAATAGCTCGGTGGATTAAAGTGCCTGCTTAGGCAGACACAGGGCCCTGGAATTTGATCCCAGGGCCTGCTGTGCAGGCCCCACTCCCAGGGCCCAACTTCCCGCTGAGTTGGGCTCGATGGCACACCTGTAATCCCAGCACCTGGGAGGCTGTAAAACAGGAGGATCACTACGAGTCCAATCTACCCAGTGAGACCCTGTAGATCCTGTTCTAAAGTACAAAAAAAAGGAAAAAGTGCTTGCTGCCATTGCATCAGAACTCCCCTTGAAACTTGTCCCTCACTGCTTGATAGCTGTTTTATACCACTGTTGAAATGATTCTGCCAGGTGTGGTGGCATATGCTATAACCCCAGTGTGACCAGGAGGCTGAGGCAGGAGGATCACCTCCAGTCTGGGCCAGACTGGGCTCCATAAGGAGTTCAAGGCCAGCTAGAACTACATATTGAGACACACTCTCAACAACAAAAATCTGCTGAAGTTGTGCTGTGCGGTGAGCAGAGATGGGATGAGGACTGGTCCGTGTCACATCCTGGCCTTTCTCCTTTCTGCCTTCCCTTCCTCTCCTCCTCCCCTCTTCTCATTCCATAAAGTCCAGCCCCTCATTTCCTATCATCTGTCTATTGATTTATACATTTATTTTGTCTTTTTGTGACAGGGTCTCACTTTGCAGTTCAGCCTGACTGTGATCTCATTCTGTAGCCCAAGCTGGTCTTTTTTTCTTTTTTTAATCCACCCCACCCCCCAAGCTAGTCTTGAACCCACAATGATCCTCCTGTCTCAGCTCCCTGAGTGCTTGGATTCTAGGCATGTGCCATCACAGCTGGCTCTTTTTAAAATTTTGCTCTTCTAAATTATTCTTATATAAGGAAAACCATGTGATATTTAACTTTCTGCATCTAATTTGTTTGTTTGTTTGTTTTGTTTTGGCAGAACCAGGGATTGAACTCAGGACTTTGCACTTGCCAGGGAAGCACTTATGCCACTGAGCCATCTCCCCAGCCCCGCTGCATCTAATTTTTTTTTTTTTTTTTTTTGTCTTTTTGAGACAGGGTCTCACTATGCAGTTCAGGCTGGCCTTAAGCTCACTTTGTAGCTCAGGCTGGTCTCGAACTCACAACAATCCTCCTGCCTCAGCCTCCCGAGTGCTGGGATTACAGGCATATGCCACCATGCCCGGCTTGCATCTAATTTATTTCAATAGTATGGAATGCTGGGCTGGGGAGATCGTTCCAGATGCATAATTGCCTGCCAGGCAAAAGCACAAGGTCCTGAGTTTGATTCGCAGTACTGCTTGCCATGCCAGCCTTGTATCAAAAAATAAAATAAGTTCAAAATTTTTAAAATGGGCTGGGGAGATAGCTCAGTAGAATAAGTGCCTGCCTGGCAAGTGCAGGGTGCTGAGTTCAATCCCTGGTACCACAAAAGTATGGAATGCTTCTTGAATTTTACTTTTTGAGTGTATGTGTGGAATTGGGGATTGAACTCAGGCCCTTGTGCTTGCCAGGGAAGCACTTATTCCACTGAGCCATCTCCCTGGCCCTTAATTTTTTTTTTAATTTGAGACATGGTCTCAGTAAGTCACTAAGCTGCCCAAACTGGTTCCAAACTTTCCATCTACCTGCCTCAGCCTCGAAGAACACTGAGATTACAGGTGGGTATGGTGGTGCTGGAATCCCAGCACTCGGGAGGCTGAGGCAGGAGGACTGTTGCCAGTTGAGGCTAGTCTGGGGTATAAAGTGAGTTCACATCCAGCCTTTACTGCACAGTAAAACCCTATCTCATAAAAAGACCCCCAAAAAGTTGTATGTTGATACAGGATCTGGCTAAATAATTCATGTTGGCCTTGAACTTATGATCCCCCTGCCTTGGCCTCCTGATTCAATGAAAGTATAGGCAGATACCACCTTGCCCACTCCAAACAAACCCTTGAGGATAAAGAGTGTGCTGTGGTTAATACTGCAAGGAGAGGTTAATATTGTAATCCCTAAATTGGGACTGTACTAAGAAACTTCTAGAATAGTTGTCTTGACACCCTCGGGAAAGAGGGGGCCGAGTTTTCTGCCGGGCACAGTGAATCTGCCAGGGCAGGACCCCTATGTGTGCATTTCTGAGTGCTGCCTCGCTGTCTACCTCACACTCACAAGGCCAGTGTGGATGGCACGAAGCCCTAGATGTGTTGTCCTGCCACACCCTTCGCTGAGGGTGGGCAAGCAGCTGGAAAGATGGCGGGATTCACTCCCTCCCAGGGAGGCACATTCTTCATCTTGAGCTTGCTTTTCTGCTGAAAGGAAGCCAGGGGTGGTGAGGACTGTTTTCCTTAGAGTGATTCACAAGTGTGCTTTTTCCTTTTATACAAAAGACAGATCTGAGAAAAATATATAATGCATCAGGGAAAGATTTTCATTCTTAGGAGGCTGCTGGGTGGTTAGAGGTGAACTGCAGCAAGTGAAACATTGAGGCATATAAATCCCTCCTCTGCCGTGTCTGACGCCACCTCTCTTGAAAGTGCCAGGCCAAGTATCACCTCTGGCCTCCGTGTCTTCACATAAAAAGATGAATGAGAACAAAACGATCTCTAGAATCCCCTTTAGCTCCAAAACTATCCTTTTACCAGATGATTCCATGGGAAAGAGGAGAACTTGTCCCCTTGGATATTTCACTGATTTTGGTTTTTCTCCCAATACTAGTTTGAATCAAGTGCTTTTGCACTGAGCTACAGCCCCAGCCCAGTCCATTTTATTTTTATTTTTTTGTATTTTAGGGAAGGGTCTACAGGGTGCTCAGGGTTGCACTACTAGATCAGACTCATAGTGATCCGCCTGTTTGCAGCCTCCCAAGAGCTGGGTAGAGCTGCGCACCGCCACCATGCCCGACCTCAACTGCTGTCTCAGCACCCCAGGAGGTCAAACCCCGGCCCTGCTATACCTGCTTGCAGGTGCATTAGTACACTGAGCTATTTGGCTGGCCCTTTCTTTTTTTTTTCTCTCTTTCTTTTTCTTTTTTTGGTGGAACCGGGGATTGAACTCAGACCCTTGTGCTTGCCAGGGAAGCACTTATTCCACTGAGCCATCTCCCTGGCCCTGGACATCTACATTTATAAATTGGAGCTGCTGTCCTACATGGGAAGGGTGCTGTGTGCAGTACTTAGCACCATCCCTGGTGCCCTCCCACCACCTCAGTCTCCACACAGATTGATCTGTGGTGGGCCATTGCTTGGCCTTGGGGCTCTTTGCTGGCCCCAAGTGCCTCTGCCTAAATTGGATGGCATTCCTGCTGAGGAATCAAACTTAGCTTTATTTTTTGTTTTTTGAGGTAGGGTTTTAATATGCAGTTCAGGCTGGCCTTGATCCTGTGGGAATCCTCCTGCCTCAGCCTTCTGAGTGTTTGGATTACAGGCCTACATGCTTCAAACTGATTTTTTTTTTTTCAGTACCAGGGATTGAACTCAGAACCCTGCACTTGCCAGGCAAGCACTTATTCTATTGAGCTATCTCCCTAGCCTTCAAACTGAATTTTGAAAGGGGCCATTTTCCCAAAACTCTGGAGCCTCAGAACCAAGCAGATGGGGCCCAGTTCACCCTAGTCAGTGTAGTAACAAAACTTGGAAGCAGACTGACTGCTTCCTGTTTCTAGTTCTTCACCCTTTTCTGTCTTCCTTCCTTCCTTCCTTTCTTCCTACCTTCCTTTCTTCCTTCCTTCCTTCCTTCCTTCCTTCCTTCCTTCCTTCCTTCCTTCCTTCCTTCCTTCTATAGGCCCTTCACACTGGCTACATCCCCAGCCTTTATTTATTTGGTCTGAAGAGGTTGCTACACTGCCCAGACTGGATTTGAATTTGCCATTCTCATGCCTCGGCTTTGCAAAGTTCAGGGGTTGGAAGTGTGCAACACCAGGCCCAGTTTAGTTTCTGGGTTTGAAGCCAAACTCCTCTGCTCAACACAGCATGGTGCCTTTTGGCTTCTCTTCTTCCTTCTTTATATTTTTTATTTTTTGGTCTTGTTTTTTCTTTCTTTCGTTTTTTTTTTTTGTTTGTTTGTTTTTTTGTTTTTGACGGTCTCACTCAATCCTATGCTGTCTCTCTGTGTGATTGGCCGTTTCCCAATAGCTGACTGTGTTGCTTACTCGAAGCCATACTCTTCCCCCCTCCCACTTCTCCTCCTGCCCCAGGCTGCACCTCCTTTGCATCTGCCCCCAGTGCTGGTCGGGAGCCCAGAGCTGACTCCCTGCCTCTGCGCACTTTGCACAGATGGAGCTGGGAGCTGTGTTTTCCCCATGTGGCTTCTTTTCATTAGGATAGTTTCATTTTTAGAATAACATTTTTAAGATTTATTTTTCTTGTTTTGCGAGCAATTCTTTCTTTTGGCTGAAGAGTGTTAAATCTTACAAATATAACCACAACTTTTCTCTTCCTCAGTTGATGAACATTTTAATTGTTTTCATTATTTAGCTAGTACTGAGACTGGGCATGGTGATGCACGCCTATAATCCCAGATCTTGGGAGGCTGTAAACAGGTGGATCACTACGAGTCTGATCTAGTAGTGAAACCCTGGACACCCTGTAGACCCTTCCCTAAAATACAACAACAACAATAATAACAACAACAAACTCTTTTTTTGTGTGTGTTTTTTCTTTTGGTTTTTTTTTTTTTTTTTTTTTTTTTTTTTTTTTTTTTTTTTTTTTTTTTTTTTTGTCTTTTTGAGACAGGGTCTCACTATGCAGTTCAGGCTGGCCTTAAGCTCACTTTGTAGCTCAGGCTGGTCTCGAACTCACAGCAATCCTCCTGCCTCAGCCTCCCGAGTGCTTTTGTTTTTTTGAGACAGGATCTCTCTATGTAGTTCAGGCTAGTCAGAAACTCACTAAGTAGCCCAGGCTGGCCTTGAACTAAAAGTGATCCTCTTGCCTCAGCCTCCTGAGTGCTGGGATTATAGGCGTGTACTAGTTTTAATTTTGAAAGAGAAGATAGTTACAAAAAGTCTTATACACGTAAAGGCCAAATTTGGCAGAGATTTATAAATTTCCCATTTCCCAATAAATCTCAGACATTTTAAATACAAAGTTTCTAACTGGCACACAAACTGACAGAATTAAAATGACTCAAGCTCTAGTTATTTCAAATAGGCTATTTAAAAGCAAAAGTATACAGCCACAGGGCCAGAGACAGAAACTCTGAGAAGCACCCCAAGCTGAACTGATTAAAAGACATGGCAGGGGTGGCACATTTTTGAAATCCCAGCCACTCAAGAGGCTGAGATGGGAGGACCACAAGTTTGAGGCCAGCCTGGTAATTTATAGAGAGCCTGTCTCAAAATTAAAAAACAGAAAAAAAAAAAAAAAGAAAAGAAAAGAAAGGAAAAGAAAACCTGGGGATGTAGGTCAGTGGTAGAGCAACCCTGGATATAAAAAAACTGTAGCAGGGCCAGTGAGATAGCTCAGTGCACTGAGCCGCTGCTTAGGCAAGCTCAAGGACGGGGGTTCAATTCTAGGCACTACATTCTGTGCCAGCCCGTCCCCCAGGGGCACTGAGCTGGCCATTAAGACCCAGCGTGGTGGCGCATGCCTGTAATTCCAGTGCTGGAGAGCCTAATACCAGGAGGATCACTATAGCGAGACACTGTACCAAATACGTTAAAAAAACTAGCTAGCAAGTGCAAGGTTCTGATTTCAATTCCTGATTAAAAAAAAAAGTTAAAGCAAAAAACTATAGCTGCGTGAGTTGATGGTGATGGTGGTGAGGATATTGTGTAACTGCATTCCCCACCCAACTGCCCTGCAATATACAACACTTTGGGTAAAAGATAAGTTATAACACTAGCCTAATCTGAAGTTTAAATATATATCATTAGAACTCAATAGTAACAGCTGAGCATGGTGGTGCATACCTGAAATCCCACAGTACAGGAGGCTGAGGCAGGAGGACTGCTGTGAGTTCATGGCCAGCCTGGACTATATAGGAAGACCATGTCTCTAAATAAATAAATAAACAAATAAATAAATTAATTAAAGTTTTGTCCTGAGACCAACAGACTGAGCTGCAGCCACCTGGTTAGAGAGGGCGCTGTCTGCCTTGCCCTGTCCCAATTCTCTTTGGTCCTAATGGGCCGAGTGCTAAAATGGTTATCAGTCACCAGTTACAAAGGTGCTCAGGACATGAATTTTTCAGAGCAGATAATATATGTATTTCTTTGCAAATGTTTCTTTAAAATCAAAGTGAAACAAAATATAAACCAAGCTATGATTCTTTTTTTTTTTTTTTTTTTTTTTTTGTCTTTTTGAGGCAGGGTCTCACTATGCAGTTCAGGCTGGCCTTAAGTTTGCTTTGTAGCTCAGGCTGGTCTCGAACTCACAACAATCCTCCTGCCTCAGCCTCCCAAGTGCTGGGACTACAGGCCTGCGCCACCACGCCCGGCATAAGCTGTGATTCTTTAAGAAAAGAGTGACAGGCCATATGGGAGGACAGTGACAATGGAAGATACCATTTTCACTGAAACCCCAAAGCAGCCTAAGTCGGTTACCCACTCGGCCATTACCTACCAGGCCCTATACCCCCTATTCGCAGGTCAGCTTTCTTTTTTTTTCTTTAACTTTGGTTTATTTTTCTTTGCATTCTCATTTTACAGCAGGCACGAAAAAGGGCGCATGTGTTCCACAAGCAGACACGCCGTCGGCCCGCCTTGAGTGCTGCCTGCTGAGACTCCTGCTCCGTCGGGTCTGCCGTCACAGAGCTGGTTACACGGCCTGTTTTCCTCTATCATGTTTCAGCAGTCTGATCACCATCGCTCCAGTTTCTCTCAACTCCCACAAGGGTTTAGCATACACCATACGCCAGGTGCCCAAGTGCACAGGGACATCCGTGCTACCTCCATGACAAGGTCACCTCAAGCAGCTACCTACAGCGCGTAGACTGTGGAAGGCCGTCAGTGCTGAGACTACAATCACTGCAGGCGTTACCACACATCGAGTGGCAGGGCTACGAGCAGCATACAAGACAGTTTTGCCATCGTGGTGCTGTATAAAATTTGCATAGGTCTCTTCCAGTTTCACCTCTTGCTGGTCCGGATGACCATGGCAGAACTCATCTCCACCCATTATTTTTTTTCACAGAACAAAACCGTCTAATCGCGGCTTCCTTGAGGTCTAGGTGTTCTCGCTCCAGGTCTGAAGGCACAGTGTAAGGGTGACCCCCTTCCTCACCGCAATACTGCTTCCACACTTCTGCGGTAGGTATCTCCAGCTGCAGCTCCAGCCTTACGATTACTAGCTTCCGCTGTTGCCGGAATATGGAAGTGCCTCTCCTTGATAAATTGTAAGGTAAACCTTAACATATTCTACAAGATCTCTACGAGTGACTTAACATCCACTTATCTTTCTACCAAATTTGCTGGGCCAAGCACCGATGAAACTAGATTTGGAAGCTCTCCTTTAAATTCTTCATCAATATATTTGGTAACTTTTCATTTTGATTTTGTTTTACCTGCTCTTTTTTAAAAAATTTTATTTATTTTTTTGGTACAGCATCTTGCTATGAAGCTTAGACTCACAGTGATCCTCCTGTCTCAGCCTCCCCAGTGCTGCGATTACTGGTGTGAGCCACCATGTCTGATTTGGGTGGCTGGCACGGCGCACCTGGGGTTCCTGGCTGGCATGGCATGCACTACCAGGCTGACGCTTAGACCACTGAGCTATCTCCCCAGACCCAAATCTCTTTTTAAATTTTCTTTTTTTCTGCAATCTCTTTTCAAGCTGTGTTTTCCAGGCTCTGTGTGGTGGTGCACACCTACAATCCCAGAACTAGGGAGGCTGAGGCAGGAAGATCCACTGTGAGTTGGAGGCCAGCCTTGGCTACACAGTGAGCTCAAGGCCAGCCTGATCCGCTTACCAAGACCCTGTCTCGAAAAGAAAAGAAAGGAAATAAGTTTTGGCCCTAGTATGAATGGCTAAATTATTATGGCGGTCAGAAGCCCTTCAAACAATAGTTTATCTTCCCAGTGACAACTTTTTCCTTCTCCCCAATTCAGTTCTGGATACAATTTCCTCTCACTTTTCCTGCGCACACAGAAGAGACCCCAGTCAGCTTCTTTCATGTAACTGAAACTGACCCTCTACCCCTAGGAAAGTCCATAAAAGTCTCAACTCTCTTTGTCTCAGGTCAGAGGATCTGTCTCATCTGCCCTCCTCCCCGTGTTTTTGGAGTTTGTTTTTGGAGTTAACCTTTGGATAAAGGTTTTGGTTTTTTTTTTTTTAATCTTTCCAATCTTTTTACTGCACCGCTGAAAAACCTATGAGAAAGAAATTGTTTTCCCGGGCCAGGGAGATGGCTCAGTAGAATAAGCACTTGACTGGCAAGAGCACCTTGCCACCTGCACTTGTAAGCAGGCGTAGTGGTAGTGGCTGGTGGCTGGGTTCAATACCTGAGCCTGCCGTGCTGGCCCCACGTGGAGGGTGGGGGGGGTGGGGGCAAGAGCACCTGTAATCCCAGCTCTTGGGATGCTGTAAACAGGCAGATCACTATGAGTGCAATCTAGTCGTGAGACGCTGAACACCCTGTAGACCCTTTCCTAAAATAAAAAATAAAAAAAAGAAATAACTTCTGATAGATTTCTTCCAATGTAAGTCTCCTGTTTACATTTTTTCTCTTTTTGAGACAAGATTTAACTATGCAGCGTAGGCTGGCCTTTTTTTTCCCCCCGTAGTACTGGGATCAAACTTGGGATCTTGCGCTTTCCAGGCAGGCGCTTATACGTTTATGTCACTGAGCTATCTCCCCAGCCCCAGGCCGGCCTTGAACTCACAGCAATCTTTCTGCCTCAGTCTCCTCAGGGTTGGGAAGCGAGTCTGTATTCTGTAAATAACTGCAAATCTTGAAGAATGTCTTTCTGAATATTTTGAGGCAAATGATTTTCCTTTACAAAAAGCTCCCGCCTCTGGACACAGCCTTGGTAAGATCTCATGCATGCTCCTGAAGCAAAATCTGCTCCAGTGCTTCTTTATCAAGCTCAAGTTTATGATCATCTTCATGAGCAAGAACAGTCTGTACTGGACATGGTTTCTTCATAACCTCATCAGAATTTACTGGATCATCATCTTTATAATTCTCACCCAGAAAGAGGTCGCCCTCTAGATGTGGTTAACCTTGTTGCTGAAGTCTCTGGTCATTTCCTGCACCTCACCCCCGTGCAACTGTGCCTTCACACTACCTCGTCCCCACATTTCAGTTTTCGAATCAGTAGGGTTTTTTTGTTGTTGTTGTTGTTGTTTTTTGCGAAACCAGGAATTGAACTCAGGCCCTTGCGCTTGTCAGGGAAGCATTTTGTTTTGTTTTGAGGCAGTGTCTTGCTGTGTAGTTCTGGATAGTCTTGAATTCACTGCGCAGCGAATTCATGATGATCCTCCTGCCTCAGCCTCCTGCACGCAGGGATTACAGGAGGACGCCCAAGGAGTTTGAAGTCAGAACGTCTCGCTCCAGTTCGCATATTTACAATCTGAGTACCAAATATAAGCAAATAGCTTCAGATTCTTCATCTCTGATGAGGGAATGTCAGTTTCGACTCTACTGGTTGGTTTGAGAGCTTCTGATGCAATAACTTTTTTGAAATATTAACTGCGAGAGACAAATGCTGGTTCATAAGGCACCACCTCATTTTAAAGTTTATCCTTTACTCACATTGGTCTAGACAGTCATTTCATAGGATAAAATATGCCCCTTGTAACAGGACTCAAGATGCGATGCCAGAATCTGACATGAACGCAAAATACCTGAGGGGGCGTGGCGCCTTCAGCCTAGTTTGCTCGGCGGCTATAAAAGCTGTTAGGTCTGCCCTCAGCGCCTGATTGAAATGTTTAATTTGGGCCGTCCAAAGTCCTCCATCCCTTAAAATATTTCCTTTTACTTATTATGAATGCCCGTACATTATTATTAATTTCTGAGACCGGCTAGGGCATGTATTCCTATTGAAGTGTTTTTTGTCCCTTTGTAAATCTTAAACTTTTCAGTTCAGAACGATGACGTAATTTCTGGGTTAAAACAAGAAATTACCCCACCTCACGGCCCCATGGGGAACATAGGTAACTTTCTAAGATCAGGCACTTGAGTAGTTGCCTATTTTCTTGGGGGCGGAGCCACGTGTGGACCTGATGGACCCTGGCGGCACCGCCATTTTGAATCTTGCCTAAAGGATCTACCGGCTTTTGGCGCCGCTGCAGCCGTTGCTGCCCGCGGTCTTGCCCAACAGGATGAATGTGATAGACCATGTACGGGACATGGCAGCCGCGGGGCTGCACTCCAACGTGCGGCTTCTCAGCAGCTTGTTACTTACAATGAGTAATAATAACCCGTGAGTTGAGTCGCGGAGCGGCCGGGGGCTGAGAAGGCGGCGGCGGCGGCGGTTTGGGAGCGGGAGTTGAGGTGTTGTACGAGGAGCAGATGGGAAGCAGTGCCCTCAGGTCCTCCGCTGAGCGCCGCTGCGGGCGGAGCCGACTTGGGCGCGAGTGGAGCTCGCGAAGCTGGCACGGGACGGACGGGGGGATGCGCGCCCTGCGGGGACGTGGCCCGCGCCGAGGCTCCGAGGTCCGCCCGGGCTTCGGCACCCGGGCTCTGGGGTCGGGACCGCTTCCCGGGGCACCTGTCGCCGGGCGCAGCGACTGTCACCGCGTTGGGCTGATTCTTCCCCTCCTGGTACCTTCCTGTAGGACGTTTCCTTGCTGCCACTCATAAACACCCAGACCCCTGGTTTTGTGCCTTCGTCCCACATTTGAGGTCGGCCTTCCCCTGAGTGCATCGCGGGGTGCGCCCGCTTCTTCTTTTCCGCAAAACCGGGCAGGGCGCCTTGTGGAGGCCTCGCGCGAGTTGCAGGAGCAGAGCTGCTTTCTTATGCGCGTCTGTCGTTCGCTGAGGCTGAGACGAGGCACAGGGCTTCTGTGCGTGTCCCCCTTTGACTTGAAGTCCCTTGTGCGCTGCAGTTCTTTCCCAGAACCCTAAAGCCAGGCATCCGCGATTCTGTCGCCTGACTCTGTCCAGGGTACCCGGCGTTTTGCCCTTAACCCCTTCTGA
>PVKA01041548.1:0-18011 GCA_004027165.1 Ctenomys sociabilis | reverse complement strand
AAGATATAACAGGGCCCTCAAATTTAAAGACCCAATTCAGAAATGGGCATCTGAGATGAATACACACTTCTCAGAGGACGAAATTAAAGAAGCGAACAAATATATGAAAAAATGCTCCACATCGCTAGCCATTCGTGAAATGCAAATAAAAGCAACACTGAGATATCATCTCACTCCAGAAAGAATGGCTATCATAAGGTAATCAACCAACAACAAATGTTGGAGAGGTTGTGGGGAAAAGGGAACACTTCTCCACTGCTGGTGGGAATGTAGACTAGTACAACCATTGTGGAGGTCGGTATGGAGACTCCTCAAAAGAATAGGACTAGAAATCCCATTCAAGCCAGCTATCCCCCTATTGGGAATTTTCCCAAAGGATTTGGATACATTGTATCATAGAGATATATGTGTACCCATGTTTATAGCAGCACAACGTGTGATAGCAAAATCTTGGAAACAACCAAGATGTCCATCACATGAGGAATGGTTGAAAAAGATGTGGTATTTCTATATAATGCAGTATTAGTCAGCTATTAAGAATGATAAGTTTGAAGCATTTATACTGAAGTGGATGCCACTTTAACATATACTGATAAGTGAAATAAACCAGACACACGTGTGTAAATATCGTATAGTCTCCCTAGTATAACAAGCGAAAAGCAGAAATACAAAATGAAATGTACAAGAAGTAAAATCAGTTGAGTCAGATAAGGCAAAGTGAATGGCATATGTTGCAGGATACTAATCAGCTTTTCTTCTGGATGGTTAACAACCTAAGATCACAAGTCAGAGTTGGAGAAATAGAAGAGCCACAAGGCCAGCCAACATTTTGGCCCTAGCCTTTCAGGGTCAGCGAAGACTCAGGACATAGGAGAACCTGTACTGCAATATCATGAGACTCAGGTGAGCTCCAAATTTTCTGAGCAAGGAGATTGTGGAGCCACAGAGGAAAGGGATTGAAGTTCTATTGTGTGCCTGGGGAGAGTCACATGAAGAGAAACCTTTCTCTCAGGCTCTCACAGAGAGCAATCTGGTCAAGCATTGGTCGTGACTCATCCACATGGATGACACAGACAAAGGAACTACAGAATAATCTACAGGACTACAAGGTAATCCCTGAGAAGACTTCAATGACCGAAATATAAAGTTCATGTGTTGGTATATAAGTTTTGATCTACCTAGGTCTTAACCATCCAGCAGAAAAGTATAAAAGTATAAAAATGAAGTATACATCGTGAGGCCATAATATTAAGCTGAGCTGTAAATGGATATGGTCGACAATTTCTTTGAATAACGCCCTGTGGTTGCAGAATGCTGGACTGTGTTGGATTGTGGTGTCGAGTTCAAGCACCTAAGGTAGTTGAATTTCAATGAAATGCCCACTTTTGAGAGGTGTAGACAAAGGAAGGGTTGTAGAAAGAAAAATCATGATGTGTGTGTATAGACAGTACAGTTGGGATAGATAACGCTGTGCTTCTACATAATTCTATGACAGGCAAGATCTGCACTATTGGTGGTTGGACAGGATATTATGTCGGCTTTTAGTGCTATGGTCATCCACTAGGTAAATAATTATTGAATCTTTGATATAATTCAGCTATAAAAAAACCTGTAAATATAATATCATGTATGCACCTTGTACAATACCAAAACGTTATGAAAACAGTTTGCAATGTATTGATTCATCAACTCTGTATGGTTAAGGTGTTTTGAAACTGTCTGATTGACATTTGTATTTCAATAAAATAAAAATAAATGGAAAAAAAAAAAAGCCCGTGAAATAGTTCAGTGGACTAAGCATCTGCTTTGGCAAGGTTTGGTCCTCGGTACCACATATTGCACCAGTCCAAATCCCAGGCAAGCTGAGCTAGCCACGGATTGTGGAAGTCATAGTCTGGCAAGCGCAAGATTCTGAGTTCAATCCCCAGTACTGAAAAAAAAAAAAAAAGAAAAAAAAAGAAAGAAAAAAAGAGTGGAATGAATTACTGGCCAGATAGCTCAGTGGATTGAAGCGCGTTCTTAGGCAATGCAGGGACTTGGGTTAGATCCTCAGCATGCCAGGCTAGCCCCACCCCTGGAGTATGCTGAGACTGAGATTGGGACTGGGCATGGTGGCATGCTCTCTGCAATCCCAGTGCTTGGGAGGCTGGAAACAAAAGAATCGCTATGAGTTGGAACTGTGTAGTAAGACCTTTTATACCCTGTACTAAATACATAAATAGGTGCAGTTCCTCCGTGGTCCCCATAGATGTGAAGCAAGCACCAGCCGGGTCTTCGTGGAGGGCGCTCCCGCCCCGGGGCAAATATTCAGTGCTGTTACCTAAAAGGAGCACGAGCACCTGCGCTCATGGTGTGGCTGCTGGTGAAAAGCTCCTCTGAGAGATGATGGAAGCCCAGATGGAACAAGAGATGTTGCTGAACAGTTGGAAAAGGTCTACGGATCAGACAAAATTCTTCTAAGACCACAAGAGAAAAAGTTGGGGCTCGAAATTGCATATATTCATGGAATGAAGCACAAAGGAAATGGTGGTTTATCTGGCTACAATTTGGAAAGAAAAATAATCAGCTGTGGGGCCAATTTTATAACTTAGATTTTGCTGAGACCAGGAGCATCTGATTTAACACATAGCTTCAGATTATACAAAAAATAAGTTCTACCGAAGTTAATAGAAAAATGTATTTCTAAAGGCTATGTCTTCCAGATGGAGGTGATTATTCGAGCAAGGCAATTGAATTACACTATTGGTGAGGTTCCAATATCATTTGTGGATAGTGTTTATGGTGAATCCAAGCTGGAAGGAAGTGAAATTTTCTCTTTCTTGAAAGGATTACTGACTCTTTTTGCTACTACACAAAAGAAATTTACGCATTTCTACTTACCATGTTCATTTCAATTGAAATGTAAAGGAGCCTTCTTACTGATTGTTGTAGCATATACTCTTAGAGCATAACCATAAGGTAAGGTAAATTTTATATGAATATGTTGTCTAGAGAAACTCCATTTTTTACTTCAAACTAAATTTTAAAGTTACTTGCCTGATGAGCAGTGCTCTCAAGTTTCATTTACATTTTGCTGAATTAAGACCTGTAAATAAATGCACATTGATTTTCATATTAAATGTTACTGGTTTCTTTAGAATATATGATTGCAAAATTTCTTATGTGGAACAGAATCTTTATAAAATATTCCTTAAAAAACAATTCATAGCTTCTTATGCTTTGTTCGGAGAGAAATGTTAATTATGCTTATGAAATACATAGGGTAGTTTTCATGTAACTTGTATTCCATGAAACCCAAGCAAATATTTTGTCTTTAACATAAGTATTTCAAAATACAGATAATTTTTAATTGTAAATAAATAAATAACTGATACAATTATAGAAAGAAAAAGGCTAAAATTATATTAAAAATTAAAGATATGTACTTTTTCCCAGTAATACAGTGGTTGTTCTTTTACCATAGAATATGATCTTTACTGAAATAAAGTGTTAATTTTTTTGATAATCTCAATATGGTAATCAAAAATACAATTAAATAATTGTAATTATTTAATAATTCTGAAAAGTATGCAAAAATTCAGATAAAAGAAAACTAACGTCTACAAAATATGATGGGACAGGATAAGTATCTTTCATTTGTTTTTTTTTACTTAAGTTTCATACACAAAATGATGTTAAATGGCGTTTATTATGATTTTCTTCACTTTAGAGGTTAAATAAAATAAATTGAACATAAATTTCTGTCATTTTCTAAAGAAAATACTAAATGTAACGTGTAATATCCAAACTTGGTCTTACTTGGTTTCAAGTCTGTTGCTTTCTGCTACATCATCTTATTGTAATTCCTGGTGACTTTAATGGCCAAATATAGAAAGAGTATGATTTTAGCCTATGACACTTCAATTTCGAGTACTTCAAAGAAGAATGAAAATTGATTTTTCTGATTGACAAATTCAATAATCACAGACTCTCACAACCCTTCTCGACATCTTTGTGTTTCTGTCTCTGTATCTCACTGACTGTTTCTCTCTCTCTGTGTCAGAATACCCACATACATATTTTCTTTCCTTCTAAATATACTTTCTTGATAGATCTTAAAGTACAAAGATATGAAATTTGATGAAATCAAATTTATCTATTTCTACTATTGTCGCTTTATCTTTGAATTGAAAGTCAAGAAATCTTTTCGTATGTCCAGATTACCAAAATTTACAACCATATTATGTGAATTATTTATTGACTAAACTTTTGTACTTCAGACTTAAATTCATTTTGAGTGAACATTTTATAGACACCAAGTGAAGAATGTTGTTGAACTTCATTCCTTCTATAGAGCTATCTTGCTTTTCCAGTTTCATTTATTGAAAAGATTATTCTTTCCCTCTGTAAAATCCCTTAGTATCATTGTCAAAAAGAGTTAATGGCTGGTCCCTGAATTCTCAGGTCTTCTAGAAGCTCATATAGGCAGATAAAAAGTTCAAGTTGGCCTGGGCAATTCAGTAACTTAGAGAGAGTCTATCTCAAAATTTAAAACAAAAATTAAATTAAAAAGAATTTGGGATGTAATTTACTGCAAAAATTCCTGAAACAAATAAACAAAAAATTAAAGAAAGAACCATTTCTTGTCAACTCTATTATATTTCTCTATTTTTTTCTATACATAGGCAATACCTCATTGTTAATAATACTGAAAGTTTATAGTAAATTGTAAAATCAGAAAGTATGGATCCTCTATAGTCCTTTCAAGATGTTTTTATCCTTTCTCTTATGCTATGCTAAACAACACTGAGGATGAACTTCTCAACTTTGCAAGGAAGTGCTTTCCTGAGTTTTATAGAGATTGTGTGGCATTTTTGTGTTAATTAAGGAGCTACTCATATCATTGAAATTTTCATTAATAATATCTTGCACTTACTTTTTAAAAATATGCTTGGATATTTTATTTTTTAAGATTAAAGCCTAGATTGTTTTGTATATTTCAATTTGCTTTCTTATTAGCAGTATATAGAAATACAATTGAGTTTATATTGACCTTTTTAAACACTTCATTAACTCATACTTTTTTATTCTATTCTTATTACCTTTTATAAAAAGTATGTTGTAATCAATAAAAATGATTTTATCTCATCCATCCAAATCTTTTTTTGTTTTGTTTTTCTTTTTTGCCTCATCAGCCTTCCAGGACTTCCAGTACAATGTTGAATACAATTAGTAGATCAATTGTTTTCCTGACTATTGATGAAATAAATTTTAGGCTCTTAGTATTCAGTATAATAACATATGTGGGTTAACAGTTGTAATTTTAGTTTGGAAATTTTTTATATTACTAATTTGATTAATGTTTTTGTTATAAACTGTGTTGCGTTTTTCCAAATGCATTTTTTATGTCAACTGATAGAATTACAGTATTTCTATCATTTGTCATACTCAAATGATCTATGAGTTAGCTTGCCCAGGATGGGACAGAGCTCCTGACAGCCACAATTGAAAGACTAAGTTCAACCTGACTCACTGTATAAGGATTGACACTTTGTGATCTTCGCATTCCTAGATAGAATGCTATGGTGGGAAGATGTGGTGGACCAAGGAGGAGTGGCTTATGGCCATGAGCAAGTGGAGCAGGAGAACAGCGGGGAGGTCACAAGCAACTCCTAGTGAGTCACCATCAAGACCCACACAGACACAGGGAAATCTAAATAGCTGCCAAGCCACTACAATTGATCATAGTTTTTAATAATCAAAATTGATTCCTTGTCAACTTTAAATCCCAAAACACTTCCTTAAACCATAGTTTCCAAAGAAACACAATAACAAATAATTGTGCCTAATATGATACTGCTCTCTGTGTATAATCAATACTGTAATAGTATCATTACTACGTACTGTGATAGTATCAACAATTTCATCTTGTCTTAAAATCTCAAATCGCAATCTTTTCTGAGATTCAAGGTAAACTTTTTTGCGCAGACCTCTAGAAGGAGAAAAAAATGAAAATCCAAAAAAAAAAGGAAAAGCCAAAACCACTTTACATGGTCCAACAGCATAATGGTTCTGAGAAAGTGCTCTACTTCTAAAAAGACATATTGAAGATATAGAAAAGAGTCAGACTAAACTCAAATGAAAACCCAGCAGGGCAAGGGTTACATCCTTTGGTTCCTCACCCATCATATGTGGTACATGTAATGAGATCTGAGATCCAGGGGCATGGACACATGTGTAGTTTTGCAGTTTATGGTCAATGTAGCCTCCATCTTCAGCTATTTTCCCTATTGGCCTGTAACTTTGCTCAAGGGAAGTTTCATGCTTCCAGCATTATATGCTTGAGTTTGTAATGCTCTTCTGGC
This sequence comes from Ctenomys sociabilis, assembly GCA_004027165.1. Classification (NCBI taxonomy): domain Eukaryota; kingdom Metazoa; phylum Chordata; class Mammalia; order Rodentia; family Ctenomyidae; genus Ctenomys; species Ctenomys sociabilis. The sequence continues at coordinate 11,667 of PVKA01041548.1, read as the reverse complement.
TTCATCCTGTATCCTTACACACTGCTGTTTCATGGACCATTTGCTTTGGTTTGAAGACCTTCAAGTGAAATCCGAGTTGAAACCACCTGACCTCACAACATCTGTGATCTGCATATGCAGGTAAAACAATCTTTCCATAGTCAGTGCAAAGGACTGGTGACAGAGGAAGCAGGAGGCCTGGTGGCCATGCCCTGTGAGTGTTGGAATGGCTGGACACAGTGAGGAAATCCCAGGAACGAAAAGGCTAGAAGGTCTTCTCCAGCAAGAATCCCAGAGAAACTTCTCAAATGAAAGGCTGACCTGTTTGCATCCTTCTGCCTACACTGTTCAGTGTCTGTGGTCCTAAAGGGCATAATTGTTCTTTTCCTATGACTTTTTTATTTTAGTATTCAATTAACATTAGGTGCATAAGATGAATTATTTATGTTCTATTTTGGGGAGAATTGGCAAAGGATTTGTGTTTATTCTTTTTAAGACTTCATAGTGCTGAGATTTTCTTTGTAGAATTAAGTTTATCTATTTGCTTGGATATTCTTTCTTCTTAACTCAATTATAGTGATTTGTGAGCTGCTAGGAAATTATTCATTTCAAATGGTTATTTAATTTGTTGGTATAGAATATTTCACAATACTTTCCTTAAGGTTTATTTTTCAAATTGTTTTAAAAGATAGGTGGTGATATTAGCTCTTTTACTATTAGCCATAGTAGTTTAACTTTTCTGTCTCTTGATCAGTTTAATTAAAGTTTTGCTAACTTTGTTGATTGTTTCAAAGACAAAACTTTGTTTCATTTGTTTCTTGTCTTTTTTTCCTATTCTCTCTTTATTTCTATGTTATTTTTTTCTTTCATATGGGTTTGTTTTCTGTTCATTTTTCTCTAATTTATGAAAGTGGAAGTTAAGATATTCAAAAGCCATTAAGTAAGCATTTATACTTACAAATTTCCTTTTCTGTTCTGTGTATATATGTCACAAATGTGGTATTCTATGTTTTCCCTTTCATTCATCTCCAATTATTTACTACATGTAATTGTTAGTTTTGTTGCATTAGCAGTATCTAATTTTATTCTTGTCTTAGTGCAAAAACCTTTTATATTTCCTTTTATCTTTTAATTTTTCAGAGTCCTGATTCATATTCTGACATTATCATTTTTCGCATCTAGTGTTCCCCCAAAAGCCTCATGCAATCATTGCAGCAGGCTTCTACAGTTTATGATTGATTCATGATCCAGGGATGGGATTATGAGTGTGAGTCCTACACCTACAATGGAGCAGATAGGCTGAATACAACAGAAGGAAGGGTGAGAAGCTTGTCAGCTGCCACAGCAGCGGCTCCTCCCTTGGCTCAGTGCTGTTTTCCTCCACAATGAACTGCTGCGAGCTGCCATGTGTCACTCTGCCTTGGAGTCAGCCAAGTATGAACTGAAACCTTCACTAACTGTGAGCTAAAAACTTTCCTTCTTTAATTTTGGGCATTTTGTGCCAGCTACAAGAGAAAAGTAACCAAGACAGACACATAATCTATTCTTGAGAAAGTGTATCATCCTGACAGATGTAGAGTGCTCAATGAGTTTGTATCACGTTTTATCATATCAACTCTATGATATTCTTCCTAACATTTTGCCTGTTTTATCCTGTGTTTAAAATCATTCATGGAAATATATAATTTTTTTAGTTGTCTGTTTCTCCCTTCTGTTAAGCATGATGCTGGTACCTGGCCCAAGGTATCAGATTGCTGGGGCATGGCCTGGAAAGGATAGTTCCCTGTCTTCTCTGCTTCCACTTGCCATGCCATGAATTATTTCTCCTCTGCTGCACTTCTCTGCTTTTCCCTTTTGCCTTGGAGCCACTTAACTTTCTACTGAAATCCAAGCCAACATTAAAAGTTTCCTTTTCTATGTTGCATATGTTGGTTATTTTGTCTTCTGATCCATAAATGTACTTGGTAAAACATCAAAGGGATAAATTGGATGGCTGTAAATCTGGACTTCAAGAGAGAGGATATTTTCACAGCTAAATGACTAGTGTTTCCTTAACACACATATGTATTTCAGAATGTGAACTGTCAAAATAGTTATTTCAGAATTATGAATTCACTTTCATAGATGTTTAATTGGAATGCATAAGACTTTCTTATTTGATAATGCCATTTGTCAATGACTTCAGCAGTTTTATATGATATATATGACAAGGGGATATTTTTGCTTGATTTTAATATTCATTACAGATTCAATCTCATAGAATTATGTTTGATGCTAAACAAGTGAGAACATTTTATAATCACAAATCAGAAAATATCCAATTACATTATCACTGAGCCAATTACTCAACACAGTTAATGATGCAAGCATTAATTATATCAGTTTTCAAAAATTTATTTTGTAAGTATTTTTGCAATACTTTTGGCTACAATAAAATTTTTAAATCAATTCATGATATTTTTGAACATTTTGGTCATGAGAATTTTCAAATTACTGAATATTGTTCAGCACTCAAATGCAGTTTAAGTGAATTGTATTCAGCAAAATTTACCACATAAAAATAAATATGATAAAAATACGTAAACTTGTCAATATTTTACTTAATATTCTTAAATAATTACCACATGCATATTCATTTTTAATGGAAAAAGTTATTTTTCTGGTCTACTAAAAGATAAATGTCATTTGCATGTAACTTAAATATTTTTATCATGTCGCCACCATATAGCCTTTGAAATTCCTTACATTTTTGTCTTGAGAGAATGAGGATTGAAAAAGTAAATTAAAAAAATAACTATTTGGTGGTAGATGTAACTCAATTTTTTTTGCTGGTCATGGGATACGTCTTATATTCTATTGGCATCATAGCAAAAAAAAAAGTTCTAACAAGAGCAGTTTGGTGTCATTTCAGTATCATAATTACAGAAGTAGTTTGAACTTAGAGACTCTAGAGTTCCTTAGACTATGCATTGATTGAGATTTTGATTCTTTTCAGCAAAGATTGCAGTTGCGACTTACCTTAATCACTTTTCCTCACCTCGAATTGTTTTCCTCTTTAACTCAGTTTAGTTTTAAAATCTCCCACATGCTGATGTGATCCCATTCCCTTAGAACACACTTCTATAATTTTTCCCTAAATGTTGCTAAACCAGAAAAGAAACAGCAGGTTTATTCTCATTGTCTATTTACCTCAAAGGAGATCTTGTGGACTGCATAAGGACCTCACTCAAGTGTACATGCACGTTTATATGTGTGTGTGTACAAGGGAAAAAAGAACAGGAGCTTATTTTGTCTGCATCCTTTATAAAATACATATTTCTAAAACAAAACAAATTATTTTTTCTGTATTTTTTATTGAAACATTTTAATATTGTAAATTTCTTTGAATGGGCAAGAAGATTTACAGTAACTTGTGTGACTTCTCTGTGAACAATCAAGTTGGTTGTTGCTGTTATTGTTTTGCTATGGGAAATCTAACACACAACCATGCACTTGCCTGGCAGGCACTGGGCCCTGAGCTATTTGCCCAGCCCACAGTCAGGTTTTTGAAGCACCTGTGCCCACTCCTTCACTCTCTCCTTCTCACTCTGCCTCCACCATCACAAATGAACATGTCTCACATAGGAGTGATGAACAGGTGAATTTCAAAAAGAAGTGAGAATTTTTTTTATGCCCACTGCTTCTGAAATTTCATATCCACAAAAGGAAGAGGAGGAACGACAATTGATGCTATGATGCTTCTCTTTGAAAAAAGAGAGAAAATAATTGTGATATTAGTTAATACTAAAAATAATCAATACTTGTGTTTACTTCTGCATCATTTAATTAGTCAGAAATACTGAGTGAACACAGAAAACTACATCAGCTGTACCTGAACTGTTCAGGAATATGAAATACGCAGTTCAAGCATTCACCAACTGCTCCATTTTGCCACATGTGTTATAAGATTAGGTATTCTTATGCTCTCATATTTCTGAATGTATCTATATATTTCCTCCGGATTCTTGATACTTAGGTCTTAATTTAAAACCTCTACACAGTTAAGAAGCAGCAACTACATAGAAATAACTTGTGTTTTACAACAGACAATGTGTAGAGGACAATATATGTTACTTAAAATATTTCACTGTGTATTTTACCTGAATTTGTATTTAGTTTTATTGTGTGAACATGGGTATGTATTAGTGGCTGTGTATCAATAGGCTGATGTTATGTAACCTTTTCCTGATGTGTATATCCTCAGATAATAGCCTCATGAGAAATATACTTTGTTTTGCACCACTTTAGCCCCTGTTGAATGAAAGAAGCGTTCACCACTGACCAGTGGAGGAACAATAGCTGCACTCTTTTTGCCTTCTTTTCTTTTCTTTTTTTTTTTTTTTTTGTCTTTTTGAGACAGGGTCTCACTATGCAGTTCAGGCTGGCCTTGAGCTCACTTTGTAGCTCAGGCTGGTCTTGAACTCACAACAATCCTCCTGCCTCAGCCTCCCGAGTGCTGGGATTACAGGCATGCGCCACCACGCCAGGCTTTCTTTTTGCCTTCTGACATACACATACATCTGTGGTATGATGATTAATATCAATGGTATTTATTTATTGTATTTAATTTTTTTACTTATTTGGGATAGGATCTCATTACACAGCAGCTCAGACTCAGCCTCTCCTGCACTGGGATTACAGAATGCCCAGTTTCAGTGGCTGGTAAGCACATCATAGGGTTCCAGACTGACACTGCACTCGGTACTGAGAATTGAACCCAGGTCCTTGTGCTTGCCAGGTAGGTGCTTAGACCACCAAGCTATCTCTCCAGCCCCAAGTATTAGTTACTTAAAATGACATAAAATAAAATACACTATTATCTTTGGAAAGATTGACAAGTGTTTACTGTTTCATAGCTTTAATATTGGCAGCTGGTTATATTATGTGTGCATATATGAAATTCATGGAGTGTCAGTGAAAATAATTAAAGAGAATAAACATTCTAAAATAAGTCTCAGCTGCCATGTGCTCTCTCTCATTATTTTTCTAATGCTGTGTTTCCCTTCTGTCAGAACGTGTTTGTGGACTATTGAGTTGTCTGATAAATATATAATAGTTATCTCATAAATTTATGTTAATGTTCATCCTACCTTATTCTGAAATGAAAATCTTCTTCAAAAGTCTTTAATAATAAACAAATAAGAAATAAAGTTAAATTAATAAGCTATGAAACCAAGAGTTAATTAGATAACACAGAGGCAGTATTTTAGCACTAGTTATAGGCTAAAGAAAAGGTTAACAGTTTCTGTTGTTTTGATAAAACACCTGATGTCCACAATTTAAATTATTCCAGGTTATTTTTTCCTTATACTTTGCCTTTTCTGTTCGCTCCAAAGTGGAAACATTGTAACAGGAGACTGTGGTGATGGAAGATTGCTCAAGTCATGGTACAATGGGATAAGGCAGCAGGGTTCTAAGTCACAGAGGAAGTGGCTATAGACCAGCCAAGTCCCAATGATAAACTTTCTCGTCATGGGGCCCACCAGCTAAAGATCATTCAGCTATGGACTCATCAACTGGTTAACCTACTGGTGAATGTGGCAGCCTACTAACCCAGTCATCCCCTAAATTTTTCTTAACCCAGTCAGATTGGCAACTGATTAGCTAGTACAGCTACACACCTCATTATTCATAGCATTAAAAGGCCCAATATTCCTGTATGTAATGTAAAATTTAAATTTACTAGTTTCTTTTTTCTGATCATTATTCTCTTTTTCTTTATTTTACTCTTTGCCAAGTATATAATAACTAATCATAATGGTCTATTGAATGAACTATGGTGAACTACTGTTTGCCAACACACTACCACATGATGTGACAAATTCAATTACTATTTTTAGTAGCATTTTTTAAACAGATGACTTAAATTTCATATTCCATTTTTGAATAATGACTAAATCTTTTTTGCAAGATATATCACAAAATTTCCTGTAAGGTGCGCACAACACTTTTAGTAACTATTGATATCTTTTAGCTTTAGCTTTACTGGCACACCAAGGCCCCTTCCTTTATCCCAATTATTTTGAATAACAACATAATGAATTGTTATGAAAAATTTTATCTTAATGTTTTTTGGAGGGGACAGAAATCAAACTCAGGACCTTGCACTGGCCAGGCAGGCTCTCTTAAGCTACCTAGCTTTAGCCGTGGCTCCCACCCCAAACTGTATTAGAATTGCTTTTATGCTCTTTTTAAAATAATTAACAAAATTCCTTAGGAGTCATTTCAAGAGTTGAGGTCATAATCCAACTAAATGTCTGTAGATCAAAACTAATAAATGACTAGAGGAATAATACAGTGAAAATAACAAATGATATTAGAGTAACTGTTCAGTGAGATTGAAAATGATATTTATAAAATGTAGGTACTACTATTAATATGATTTTAGGATACATTTTGTTTTCAACTGACTTAGTCATGTATTCTGCCTATTTAATTTACTTTATCAACCAATAAAATTGAATTTGGGTTTTAATCCTTTGCCAATTTCAGATTCCACCCATATAGAAACAATGTTTAGTAATGAGATATGATCAAGTTATTCTTGTTTAAAAATCTAATGCAAGTTACTTTTGTATTCTACAGAGTTTTCATATTTATACTATATATCAAGGTTATAAGATATAATCATGGATAGGTTAATATGCAAACTTGTAGATGACTGAAGATCTTTCATTAATAGTATTAGAAACTATCCCTAACACTTATCTGTCACTCGACTGACACTGGTTTGTCATATATAAGGGAAAAAATGACTTAGTATTCCAATGTCATTTCTGGGCAGAAGGTTAAATGCTACACATATTGTCAGTATTTTTTCCTAATAATTATTTAGATAAATCATCACTTTTAATAATATCATACTGGCTACACCACATACATTTAATATTTTCAATTTTACTTAAGAATAGTAAGTATAATGACTTTGGAACCAAATTCAGAAATCAAACAAACACCCCCAAAAGATATGTAGCTATCCTTATTACTGTGCCATTCATCTTCCCCTCTCCCATTAAGACAAGACATAATGTTTGACTCAGCAAGACAACTCTGGCCAAGCACAGTCAGTATATTTCATTCTAATCACTTTACCTGTAGAGTAGATTCATTCCTTTGTTCCCTTGCCCCCTTGGCAGGGACTTGTCTCATCAGTCACTCAGGCATAACTGTGCTGGTTAAGCAAACATCAGCATAAAATCAATAGTAGCAACTGTGCCCTGTGCACTGTACACAGCGTGCTCTAGACCTAAACAATGCGAAAGCTGACATTCTGACTAACCCGAAAGGTTCAGCAGGGGCAAGGCAAGATACTTAGGAGTCACGTGGCCCTTGCTTCCCGTGCGCCTATCTATATTCATGGCTCCCAGTTCTCCACTCTTTGTCATCTACTCATATTTATTGTTCATTCTTTGTGCCTGACATTGTAATAACTGGTATGAGATTTACAGTTATTATTTGCTTCTTGCCCCTAAAAGACAATTTAATGGGCTGAACAAACACAAGCGAATAGATAATATTGTCAGGTTCATATGCTTAGCATAGGAAGTAGATACATGAGAACAAAACCAAAGAAAACATTTCCAAACTTAAGATAAAGAATGATTGAGACTTTTTGGATAACTGAATTATTTGGCAAAAAATGAGAAAAAAAACTGTTCATTTCCACAAAGATGTTAAATATTTATTTTAAAGATAGTGTTGATAAAATAAGATAGAAGGAAAAATATAATATTTTAGATATGAAGGACAATTAAATCATAATTTCATTAGTGGTAAAATTGTTCAAGACCTGAAAAAAGAAAATCTTTAAACATTTCTCCCAAATAACAAATTACATTTAATAAGAAAAATAAAGAATCAGAGCTATAAGAACTGTCTCACAAACTAGTCCTTTCTAGTCTATCTAGTATTCTTCTGTGAAATTAAAATATATATCATAAATTGAAAAAACTTGAGACAAGTAGAAAGTGAGAACTAAAGAGAATACCAGACTCTGGTATTCTTCAGCCATCTGGATGGGATGAAGCCAGTTAGGTGCTATCCTTTACTACATTCCTCTTATTGGCTCACTTTGTTTGCTCCCTTCTGTAACTATCATTAAAAATAAACTCAACATATTTAGATTTAAGTGTCAAAATTTCACATAATAAATAAAAGCTATATAGTTTCTAGGATTAAAATCTATTAAAACTTAATGCCAATTGTATTGAAATTTCAGAACTCAAATTAGATGAACTTCATTTTATGAAATATATATATATATATATATATATATATATATATATATATATATATATATATACTCTATAAATCAAGGTTCTATAAATTTGAAAATATTTGTCAGTTTATCTAAATCCTGTTTTTATCATATGTAAAATAAATGTTTTCAGTGTCAGCCCATCTATGCTCCAGCTGGAACATATGTCCAACCAGTGCTCAAGTCCCATGTGTGTGTGGCTGCCTGCCCACCCGCCGGATCCTCCTCCATTAGACAGGGCTGGTATGGAACCCTGCATGAGAATTCCTTGCAGAGAGGCCAGGAGTAAAACACAGACAGCTAATCTAGGACAGAACATCTTCGCAAAGGGGCACAGCAGATTCACTTCCATGGACTATAGCAGAAAGAAGTAGAGCATAACAGCCAGACACAAAGCCATGCCCACCTGGATGAGTTGGAACTTGGTAGATCCAGTCCCTGTAAGCTGAGACACTTTGCTAGACCCAGATCTATGAGAGCATCCTCTCTTTCTTTTGATTGAGAGAGGGCAATAGGTAACTGGCATGAATTATTCTGCCTGGAAGACTCCAGGCACATAAAGGGGAGGAAATTAGAGAGAATTTACGGGAACTAATTTAAATACAAATTCACAATTTAACATGTGCTTAGCTACACACTTGTAATGTTTCCTCTTATGGTCTAAAATACAAACCCATTAGTTACAAAAGTTTGTCAACTACTAAATATCAATGCCTATTGTTGGTATTGTAATTGTAGTTTTCTACATGCGAAACTGTACATGCCTTAACCATATAAATTCTCTTGGGTAATAATATTAGTAAATGCTAATAATATTCATAACTGCACCAAAGCTCTACACCAAGGGTCAGAGGATAGTCCTATAGAAAATGAAAAAGATAAATGGAAAAATGCATTTTCAGGCCCCTATCCTACCCAGAAAGATTGCAGGACACACTGCTATAGAAGAAATTGAAAATCAAGCACCTCAAATATCTGAAATAATAACTTCTCAACTAAAGAAACAAATAGCAGCTTAAAGCACCTGCAAGCAGGTGCAGTGGCTGGGGATTTGATCCCAAGGAATTCCAGAACAGTCCCGCCCCTGGAACATGCTGAATTGACTATTGAGATTAGGCGTGGTGCCGTGCCTGTAATTCCAGCACTGAGGGGGCTGTAAAGAGAAGAATCCCTATGAGTTTGATCTAATGATAAGACCCTGAACAACCTGTAGACCCTTACCTAAAATATAGAAAAAATAAAAAAAGAGGGAAATAAAAAATTATGGAATCCTTGAAGGAGCAATATAAGAAAGAAATAGAAAGCATGAAGCAGATTCAAAGAGATATACATGAAATTAAAACCATAATCACTGGCAGGAAAATTGTTTAAATGAAAAGGAAGATAGACTTTAAGATCTTTAAGACACCATTGCAGCTAGTGAAAAAGTAAGAAAAGATCTCTTAAAAAAGCCCTAGGGTGCAGAAAAAAATAACTCTTCACCTGCAAGATGATGTGAAGATGAACAACATGAGACTAATAGGCATAAATGATAAAGGAGTCAATGCAAAAGATATAAAAATAATATTGCCAGAAGTAATAACAGAAAACTTCCCAAATATGGGGAAACAATCTGACATTCAGATAACTAAAGCACATAGTACTCCAAATAATATCACCCAAATTAAAACCACACCCAAGCATCCAATAATCAAGATCCAGAAATTCAGCAAAAGAACTAAAAGCTGCTAGAAAATAATCACATTTAAAGGGTACCTATCAGAATAACATCATATTTCTCTTTACAAACCATCAATTCAAGAAGAACATGAAGCAAAACACTACCAGTCCTGCAAGAAAAAAATTTGCAGCACAGACTGATATATCCTGAAAAACTCTTTCAAGTTGAATTGACAAGTGAAATACTTCCATAAGAAGGAAAAACTACATAATTTCAGGATGACAAAGCCAACCCTACACAGACCACTAAAAGATATTCAAAAAGGATGAAAAATGATCACAACTCCATGAATGAGAACAAAAATAACCCACCAAATAGAGAAAACAAATTAAACAAAACCAGGTAAATAACTTGTCAATCATAATTCAATACATATTGTTTATAACCATAAATGTAAACAGACTCAATTTACCAATTAAAAGAAATAGACTGTCACAGTGGATGAGGAAGCAAAAGCCAACAAAATGCTATATACAAGAAATACACTTAACTCATATAGAAATTCATAGACTGAAAGTCAAAGGATGAAAAACAATACTACATACCCCAGCACCTCAGAAAAATGCAGGCATAGGAATCCTATTTGAACTTCAAACCAAGAATGATCAAATGAAATAACGAAGGCCACTACATACTGGTTAGGGGAAAAATATAAGAGGAAGAGGTAACAGTCATAAATATGTATGCACCAAACATGGGACTAAACAACTATATAGGACAAATTATAAATGACATAAAAAATCTAATATCCATTATCACAATCTTGACAGGAGACATTTACACCCCCCATCCCAAAAAGATAGGTCAAGCAGACAAAAATTTAACAAAGAAATAGCAGAACTGAATCAGAGCTTTGAATAAGTGGACATGAACAGAGTGTTACACACAACCACATCTGAATACACATTCTTTTTTTTCACACTCTTCTCAGTTGCTCATAGCACATTTTCTAAAACAGACCACATACTAGTCTGTAGATCATGCTTAAGTATATGCGAGAAAACAGAAATTATTCCTTATATTATCTTACTAAAGTGCAATGAAAATAGAAACAAATGAAAAAACAAACCATAAAAGCCCCATTAATACATGGAAATTAAACAACCCTCTTCATCAAACAATAGGATAAAAATGAAACTAAACAAGAAATTAAGCAACATCCACAATTCAATGACATTTTAAGCAAAACTAATTCGAATTAATGAGATATAATGAGATCTTCCTCAATCCTGCCCACACCCGCCCAGCCCGAGAGACTGGGCTGAGGCAGCCGGGCCAATGCCAGCAACCTCCTCCATCCAATGAAAGCAGTTCCTTGAACTCGACACCACAATCCTACACAGTCCAACATTCCACAACAATAGTCAGTTATTCAAAGAAGTTCTTGACCATAGCCATTTACAGCACAGCTTAATATTATGGCCCCGCGATGTATACTTCATTTTTATACTTTTCTGCTGGATGGTTAAGACCTAGATAGATCAAGACTTATATACCAACACATGTACTTTATGTTTCTTATGTGGTCAGTGAAGTCCTCTCAGGGTTTATCTTGTAGTCCTTCACATTATTCTGAAGATCCTTTGTCTGTGTCATCCATGTGGATGAGTCACAGCCAATGCTTGACCAGTTTGCTCTCTGTGCGAGCCTGAGAGAAAGTTTTCTCTCCATG
>PVKA01041547.1:0-18010 GCA_004027165.1 Ctenomys sociabilis | reverse complement strand
GTCTCAAGTTCATTACTATGTTTAATGGCACTCTTGGCAAGATATTTAGCATGTAAAAAGCAAGGTTTGAGTTTTTGTTTTAAACAGCTTCATATTGAAGCTGAGACTTACAAACAAGTTGAGTGGCAGACCTGGTATGCTGTATCTTGTTACATAAAGCTGTTGCCAGAATCTTAGTAAATACAGTGTTTTAAAAGTTAAATAAATAAATAAATAAATAAATAAATAAATAAATTAAATAAATAAATTGGGTTTGATGGCACACACCTACAGTCAAACCTACCATGAAGACCAAGAAAGACTTCAAGTCCAAAGCCAGTGTCGGCAACACAGCAAGAGCCCATCTCAAACAAACAGACACACAAAGAATTCTCTGTTACTAGGAAAGAAGGAGTGCACACTTGTACACTCCTCGGGAGTATAAACCAAAGATCATATAATATAGAAACTGGAATTTTTCTGAAAGTAGCTTGGAAATATTTTCCTCAATGAGAAAAAAAGTTGTACGCTACTTGAGGAAAATTAATCAAATCACAAGACATTCACAAGTAAAAACAGTATTTAAGGCCAAACATGTAGCTTCTTAGTAGAGCATCTGCCTAGCATGTCCAGTGCCCCGAGTTTGGTCCCAAATACAGAAAAAAAGTAAAACAAAAAATAAAGATGCATACAATTTCAAGTATGGCTAGTAAGGTCTAAGGAGTACAAAAATAAGTTAAAGAAAAAAGAAAAATACTTAAAAGAAAAAAAGGAGCTGTGGTATCAGCAACTAGTGACTGCCCTGCAACATAAAACTAGTTATCCCAAGAAAAGCTAACCTAAGAATAAAAGGAGAAGCCGGGCGTGGTGGCGCAGGCCTGTAATCCCAGCACTTGGGAGGCTGAGGCAGGAGGATTGTTGTGAGTTCAAGACCAGCCTGAGCTACAAAGTGAGCTTAAGTCCAGTCTGAACTGCATAGTGAGACCCTGTCTCAAAAAGACAAAAAAAAAAAAAAAAAAGAATAAAAGGAGAGATGATAAAATGTTAAATCACAAATTGATTTCCTGGAAGTCAAAAACACTAGCCAGATTAAAGGCAACACAGTGAGGCATGCTGGCACATGCCTGTAACCCTAGCACTCAGGAGGTTGAGGGAGGAGGATTGCTGAGTTTGAGACCAGCCTGGGCCACAACGTGAGCTCAAGGCCAGCCTGAACTGCATAGAAAGACTCTGTTTCAAAAGGAAAAAAAAAAAAAAAGCAAAATGGGTAGACTATTTAAAAGCATGTCAAACCCATATGGAAATAAAACACCTAACAGAATGCAGGTGCCAAGAGAAACACAAAGGACAGAAAAAACTAAAAGCATAAGGCTTTTTTTTTTTTCCTACTACTATAGTCCTAAAAACTTCTTCAAAATTCCTAGCACAACACAATGGCCATGGGCTTATTTATTTTGGTGGAACCGGGAATTGAACTCAGGCTCTTGCGCTTGCCAGGAAGCACTTATTCTACTGAACTATCTCCCCAGCCCCATGGCCATGTATTTTAAAAAGGAAATACACTAATTTTTATGGCCATTTTCCACTTTCCATATATATGTAATCAGGGCCTCCATACTGAGCTATATTACTCTTAAGTTGCCTATGCTGGGCTTGAATTTCCTATCTTTCTGTATCGTAATAGGATTATAGATATGCGCCACCACCATAACCATTTAGACCTTATTATAAAAAAAAAGAATGTTGCCCTGGAGTATAAGGTAGTGGTTAAAAGCTCTACCTCTGGAATGAGACAAGGCAAGAGTTCAAATGCTCATGTTATTATTTGCTGGGTTTATGGTCCTGGACAAATGTTCACTGTCTCTGAGATTTAAGTTTTCTTAATAATAAAAGGGGTATCTCAAGTCCTTTGTTAGGCTGGGGAGATAGCTCGGTGGTCTAAGCTCCTGCCTCAAGTCCTTTGTTACTAGTTAATAAAACTGCAATGAAGCCAGGCTGGTAGCACATGCCTATAATGCCAGCATTCTGGCAGGTTTAGGTAGGATTGCAAGTTCAAGCTTCACTTGGGCAATTCGCCAACATAGTAAGACTTTATCTCAAAAAATAAGAAAAGGGTAAGATACAGCTCAGTATGAAGGTTCTGGGTTCAATCCCAGTACTGCAAAAGCCAAACTAGAGTGACTTCATGCAAAGTGTTAGCCACCACAGTGGGACATATCTGAAGAGAACAGACTTGAGACTTTCTAAAAAAAAAAACAAAAAAAAAAAAAAAACAACTGGTGCAGTGCCATATGCCTGCAATCCTAGTACTGAGGGAGGCTGAAGCAGGACTTCAATTTCTACATAGGTAATAAGAAAGACCCTGTCTTTGAGCCCGCCAGATAGCTCAGCAGATTAAAGCCCCTGCTTGAGTACATGCAGGGGCCAGCGGTTTGATCCAGTCTGCCCTGCCAGCCTTGCCCCTGGGGCACACTGAGATGGCATTGAGACTGGGCGTGGTGTGGAGGCTGAAAAGCAGGATCACTACAAATCTGATCAGTGTAGTGAGATCCTATAATAAAATACATAAATTAAAAAAAAAAAGACCTTATCTTTAAAAACAACAGAGCAGGGCATTATGGCAAACACCTGAAATCCCAGGACTTGGGAGGCTGAGGCAAGTGCATCATGGTGAGCTCAAGGCCAGCCTGAACTACATAGTGAAATCCTGTTTCAAAAAAACAAAAACAAAACAAACAAACAAAAAAATAACAGGTGCAGAGGATGTAGTTCAGCACAAAAGCCCAGGGTCCCAAATGACAAGAAAAAATGTTGTCTACTGCCAGATGTGGTGACACACAGTCCTGTGATCACAGCATTTGGGTGCCAGAGGTAAGAGGATTGATACAAGCTCAAGAGCAGTGTGGGCTACAGGGTTCAAACAGCAGGACCCTGGATTGATTGATTGATTGATTGATTGATTGATTGATTTTTTGTCTTTTTGAGGCAGGGTCTCACTATGCAGCTCAGGCTGGCCTTAAGCTCACTTTGTAGCTCAGGCTGGTCTCGAACTCACAACAATCCTGCTTCAGCCTCCCGAGTGCTGGGATTACAGACATGCGCCACCACGCCCAGCTTAGGACCCTGGATTTAAAAAAAATGTGCCATATGCTGTAAGTGAAGTGCCACACTATGAAGCCATTACTGTCTCTCATTACCCCTCAGTATGTTTTGAGGTGCAGGGGAGTACACCCAGGGCCTCAAGCACACTAGCCACAAGCTCTACCACTGACTACTCCCACCCACCCTTCGCAATAGGGTTGTGTTTTCTCTTTTTTTCCAGAAAAGATTATAGCTGGCATTAGTGACAGAGCAGCAAGTTTCCTCTAAGGCAAAAGCCCACATTACAGTGTATTTTAGGTTTGCCAACTGCCACCACAGGCATTCATGTCGGTTACTTTACCTCTGCTACTGAATACTTTTATAGAAGCTGGCCACTCAGCAAGTTGAGACAGAAAGATTGCCATGAGTTCAAAGCCAGCCTGGACTACATGGAGACCTTGTCTCAAAACAAGAGCAACAACAAATTCACAAATGCTGAGCATTAGAAGCTGAGGATATTAACTCAGTAACAGATTACATGTTTAGCAGACTCTTGTCCTGGGTTCAATCTCCAGCAACCAACTTTACCCCTCAATACAAAAAAAAAAAAAAAAAAAAAAAAAGGAATGGCATTACAATCTCCATCTGTTTAGCAGGATATGTGTAATGGGTATCTATAAACATGACAGATGGATACTCTGGGATGAGATGCTCATAAAACCAGAATAAAGTATTTTGGGCGCAAACAGTATGTATGTATGATGCCAGCATATCTACTGTGTTTAGTGACTATTGTGAAATTCTATACATTTGTATTAAATCCATGAGTCTACATTATAAAATTATCAAATACCAGCTGGCATCTTTCCTCATACAAAATAGTAATTGTTGGGGAACAGGGAGATAGCTCAGCAGCATGAACACTTTCCTGGGAAGTACAAGGTCCTGAATTTGATCCTTGGTATAGAAAAAAAAAGGTAACTGTTGGTATAAAAAGAGCACATCTATTAATATTCAAGGTACACATTCCTTTTTTTTTTTTTGTGGAACTAGGGATTGAACTCAGGCCATTACACTTCCAGGTAAGTGCTTATTCAACTGAGCTATCTCCCTAGCCCCAAGGTACACACTCAAAGGGCAATTTGCTTTCTCTGAAAACCTATAAATCTTTTTTTAGTTTTGGGTGTTTGTGTGTGTGTTCTGAGACAGGCTTTCACTATGCAGTTCAGGCTGGCCTTGAGTTCACTTTTAGCTCAGGTTGGTTTCAAATTTGCAACGATCCTCCTGCCTCAGTCTTCCAAATTCTGGGATCATAGGCATGCACCACCATATTTGGACCTTGTTTTTGATTGAGACAGTGTCTTGCTATGCAGCTCACACTTGTTTTGAACTATGTAGCCCATGCTGGCCTCAACCTCTTCAGTGCTAGAATTACAGATGTGACCACAACACAGGGCTTCGAATCAATCTTCAATTAGGGTTTTTTTTCAGTGAAAAAAACAATTGATCTGCTGTGACATATGCTAGAGAATGCAAATTTTGGCAAGTACAATTGTGAACTCGGCATGGTATCCCAGGCCCTCAAGTAGCTGAGGCAGGAAGATAGCTGGGAGTTCGAGGCTGGTTGCACTACAGAATGAGTTCAAAGCCAGATTGAACTACACAGTGAGATCCTCTCTTGAACAAACAAGTATAATTGTGATAAGCAAGTATTTTTATAAAATTCTACAAATAACTAAAAAGTGCAGTACAATATATTTCATGAACAATCAGTTAACCCAATGAACCACAGCAAATGGCTTAGTACTATGAAGTTGTACATCTTTTCCCAGGAACAACACACCTAATCTTAGTACTATGAAGTTGTACATCTTTTCCCAGGAACAACACACCTAATAGTGTGTGTTCATGTAAAATACAAAGGCTTCAACTGGGAAAATACATACAAGATCACTGAAAAGTACAATGTGAAGAACATTTATTATATGAAATGCCAAAAAAAAAAAGCTTTTTTTTTTTTTTTTTTTTTTTGCAGAACTGGGGATTGAACTCAGGCACTTGCACTTAGCAGGGAAGTGCTTATTCTACTGAGCCATCTCCCCAGCTAAAAGCATCATTTTTTTGGAAGTTTTTTTAAGGTTTTGAGGCCAGCCTGGGATATCTAGCAAGTTCAAGCCAAGCCCAAATATTCCATATTAGCCTTCGACATGAAGGGTCAGTATCCTTTTTCTGTACAGGAAAGGTCAGATGGTAAATTGCAGGACTTATGTCACTATTCAACTGTTGCCACTGTAATACAAAAGCAGTCAATCTGTAATATCTGAATTTCAGTGAAACTATTTACAAAAGGTAGAGTGTGTCTTCTGTTTAAGGTAATCTGGAGGCTTCAGACAGGGGTTGAAGGGATATTTTTAAAATACAAACTTGTATAATTTGAGTTTTTTGGGACAAGTGGTTTTTCAGACAGGGTCTTACTATGTAGTCCAGGCTGGCCTTGAACTCAGTAATTTATCTGCCTTGGCCTCCTGAATGCTAGGCTCACAGGCATATGATACCACACTAGGTTTGACTTTTGAGATAGACTCTCTTTGTAATTTAAGCGTCTTGAACTATGCAGACTAGGCTGATCTCAAAGCAATTCTTCTGCCTCAGCCTGAGTGCTAAGATTACAAGTGTGTGCCACCACACCTGGCTTTTTTTTTGAGACAGGGTCTTCTTGCTTTGTAGTTCAGGCTGGCTTCAAACTCACTAGGTAGCCCCCCAGACTAGCCTCAAACTCACATCCTGTGTCAGCCTCCCAAATTGCTGGGATTACAGGTGTTTGCCATGTCTGACAGTGTAAATATTTTAACACTAAATTTATTGATATCCTGAGGCTACTATAAGTTACTGTTGGCTTCTAAAAATTTTTTTCTGAGACAGGACTCAAGCTGTACCTGAACTTACCATGTAGGCCCGGGCTAGCCTCGAACTACCTGTGACCCTCCTGCCTCAACCTCCTGAGTGCTGGGATGATTGGCATGTCACTATGCCTAGCTTTGGTCCCTACAATTCCAAGAAGCACTCAAAGTGGTGGCCTTCAGGTTCCTAACATTTATTAGTACGGTGAACTGCTGCTTGGAATAACCCTGGTCACTGAGATTGCTGTACAAGCATTTTCAACTTCTCTAAGAGCTGGCTATGTAAGAGGTTTTCTGAAACATACAACATCCTTTAGGGTCTCTCAGAGGAGGCTAACACCATCTGTTGAAAAAAACATACTATTTTTTTTTCCTTTTGCCTCCTTGTACCTCTGATAGCAACATGGGTCACCAGCAGCTCTACTGGAGCCACCCAAAGATATTCAGCCAGGGCTCTTGCTCTTTTTGAGTCTGCTAGAACCAACACGATCTGTATGGGCTGAATGTGTGCCACCAGTGTTTCCATCAATATGCAAAGGACATTGGCTTCATCAAGTTGGACTAAGTGATCTTCCTTTGATGGATTATCCACACCATACACTCAATTAAAGAGACCACACAAACTCTTTGAACATAAAATAAAAAATTTAAAAGATATATTCTATTTTTTTCCCCTGAAGTGTACTTTTGATGGACTTTGTATATAACTTTTTTTTTTTTTTTTTTTTTTTTGGAGACAGTGTCCTGCTATGCAGTTCAGGCTGGCCTTGAGCTCACTTTTACCCCAAGCTGGTCTTAAATTCACAACAGTCCTCCTGCCTTAGATTTGCGAGTCCTGAGATTATAGATATGTGCCACCATGCCTGGCTATATTTAATCTTTTTCTTTCTTTTTGGTGAAACTGGGGATTGAACTCAGGCCCATGCACTTGCCAAGGAAGCGCTTATTCTACTGAGCTATTTCCCCAGCTCTTTAATCTTTTTAAGAAATAATAATAGATTTTAGAATACAAAATTCCAAGAAAAAAATACCATTTTTAATCATGAAAAATGTTTCATTCTGCTACTTGAAAAGTACTATGCTAAAAAAAGTACAAAATACATAGTTGATTTTAAAGTAATGACTTTATTAATAAATATACATCCATATGATGATGTAAATACAAATCATGAACACTACTCCATTCCCATACACATAATTGCACATGAGTAGCTCAAGTTCATGGACATAAAAACATACACAGTATCTATTCAGACTTTTTACAGCAGAGGACAGCGTGCTTATCATCAGTAATTGGTAACTATTTTCTTCATAATTATCTGTGGAAAAAGGAACTGAAAACTTGAAGAATCAAAGAATATAATTCCTTTAAAAAAACTTGATTTCCTAGAGTATTTAAATTTCAAAAAATTAAATACATTATGTGTGAAAGCATAGATGTGTCAACTTAGTAGGATGGGGGAAAAGCAAAGGAAAGATTTAGATACATCCTAGAGTTTAAGAGCAAATAGATATGCTATAATAAAACAAAAACATAATGGCATCAAAATTTTTATGTCCAAGGGAGGGAAAATATTTTCAGTAACAGCTGTGAATTCATACATTTTACTATGAAGAAATCATAAAATTTTACTGCATACAGACAATGACTGACAAGTAACAGTTATAATACCCCTGAACTATTTTTTAAAGCATCTTAGCATATAAAGAAGTTTATTTATTTTAGCTCATACATGGTAATTATTCTTACACTGGATGAATCACCTTTAACTGAAAAAAAAAAAAAAAATGGATCAAGACTTTTTCCTCCTTTAAAACAAAGAAGTTGTATTTTTATTTCATGAAAATATATATGTAAATTCACACAATCTTCGGTTTGGAATGAACAATACTTTGACAAAGTTCCTTCAAAAAGTAAATAAAAAATAGAATTTTTAGGTCTAATTAAAACATGGATTTTAAAAATGTCCTCAAATATTAAAAATTAATACAGACACTAATTTTCTTGTAATACATTGTGCCAGTATAGTTTTAATATCCAGTGCAAAACTCCAAAGATAGTATCAAAATCATCCCCTACTAAAGATTAGTTATGCAAGGTTATATCTGTCAAAAAAGGAAAATTTCATCTGTATTACCTTACTGGTTAATATGGTAATAATAAATAAGGCATGTTAAAATACTTCTTAAAGAAAAAGTAAAGCAAACTTACTTGAATAGCAGATCATTTTCTGACTCAACAGTTTTATATAGAATAGTGAAACCTATTTTGTGAAGAACAGAATTACATAGTATAAAATTAGCAATTTACCTTTTAAGGAACAATCATACAGTGCAGGGAAAAGGCCAGTTTTCCCCAACTGATTATGTTAAAGTATAGGCAACTGTTCAACATGCTATTTCAGTGTTTATCATGACAAGAGGCAGTGTTACAAAAGATGCACAACAGTCTTCAGATTATATAGAAGTAAAAATATTTTGCATTTTAAGACTTCATTCATATGATCACTTATAGGTCTTTCCTTTCAGCATGGCACCAGTAAACTGTTCACATAGAGAAGAGTTAAATGGAATCAGGAGGTGTTCACCAGTGTATAAATCTAATATTCTAGGTGCTCATATGAACAGTAAACTCAGCTGTCTACATGATGCTACCCATCTTCAACTGTAATCATCGGGCCCCTTGTACACTGGGACACAGCTCCTGATAATAAACACTGTGATGAACATATCTCCTTTAGTTCACTATTTCATTAACATGTATACAAAATTTATTATACAATAGTACACCTGCGTTATCTTCTGACACACAGCACAGCACCACTGAGTAGATGTGCTGGAGGGTAATAGGGAGAGTTGAAGGGAATGAATGTAGCAAAGGGCAGGGGAGAAATAAAAAAGGTATGCTTAACAAAATCACAAATGAAGAGCAATGACAAATGAACATTTGTCAAATGTCAAAACATGCAACCAAATTCTTGACAATGGTATGTTATTCTACAGTAGAACAATTAATTAAACATCTGTCTTTAGGAACTAGAAAGGACTCCTAAGCAGCCAACAGCTGAACATCATTTTGAGAAACAGCTAAATTACACACATAGAAGAAAAATGGATAAACACATGAACAAGGAGGCAAGTATTTGTGTGTGTCAGAAGTTACACTGTTCTGAGAAAATTATTTTTTAATATATTCTAAGCTTCTGCAAGGAGAAACTCCTGTAGCATTTTAGCTGCCAGAATGTTACAACTGATTTTGTAGTTATCCAACATTGTTCACTATGGTTTGTGCAAAGCTAGTATTGTTGAGGTCACTGTCTTAGATGCCAGTGTGCACATAGTCCCCACATAGAATGCAACACCCTCTTACTGTAAAGAGCAGTATAAAGTCCAGCTCATTGTGTCAGGCATCACTGGAACACCTGAAGGCTTGCTGCTTTTTCCTGATAAAAAAGGTATGAAACATGACATCTATTTGCAGCGTTTGCATTAACTGAGAGCAAGCCCAACCAACACAGTATGTGCCCTTTTAAATTTTTAATTATTTTTAAAGTTTTGGGTCCTGCAAAATTAATTTTAATCTCAAAGGCATTTAACATCACATGTACAAACATTGTAACTTGAAATTTCAGCATAATTTTTGACTAAAAAAAAAATTTTTTTTTTTTTTTTTTGCAGTGCTGGGGATCGAACTCAGGACCCTGTGCTTGCCAGGCAGGTGTTTATGCCACTGAGCTAATGCCTGGCCCATTTGGTGGAATTTTTCAAATCTGAAATTTATAATATTTTTTAGAACTCAGGGTAAAACATTAATTAGGAATATTTCTTTTAGAAACAAAGGGAAGGTTTAGCTGTCCCTAACATACATATTTGCCCAATATTCATATTTCTCTCTTTTTTCTTTTTTCATTTTTCTCTTTTCTATCTTGCTTCTAAAGCAAGTATTATTGAGGAGGGAGTGTTTTTGATGAAGTGGCCTCCTAGAACCATGAAAAGATTTTTAATCAGAATAGCCAAAAGCTTCTTAGATATTTCATGCATAGATGGATTCCTACACTGGCATTTGGATGAGTTAGGAAATTGCACTGTTTATTTCAGTTTTACAGTCTACCACTCAATTTGTGTCCTTTGATAGCCATAAACCTGAAATTGTTAATGCAATGGGAAAATTTCTCAGAAAATTTTTTTAAAATTCCAAATAAATGAGCAACACTAATAAACCTTTTAAACATAATACTTCAAAACTAAGTATAAAATTAGTGACTGTAGTTACATGCAGACCTTAATATTTCTATTATAATACATATGCTATTCTCAGAATGCATTGTATTTCTCTAAAAAGGTAATGTGCAGCTTTTACAAGATA
The DNA here is from genome assembly GCA_004027165.1 of Ctenomys sociabilis. Taxonomy (NCBI): domain Eukaryota; kingdom Metazoa; phylum Chordata; class Mammalia; order Rodentia; family Ctenomyidae; genus Ctenomys; species Ctenomys sociabilis. The sequence continues at coordinate 7,684 of PVKA01041547.1, read as the reverse complement.
GTTTAAATTTTTGTAAATATGAACTGTTCATAGTGTTTGGTACACATACTTATAGGAATCACTGCTGAAAGGCAGCCCCTAAAGAATTCTTTTAAGAATAATGGTTAAATCAATTAATGCTATGTAGATCAATAAATAAGAAGCTGCTTGAACTCAGAACACTACAGTAAATTTAACATCTGAAGTCCATATAAATTCAAACAGCTATGTCCTGTCTCATGAACATAAATGTGAAAACTTGCACGGCCATTACATCAAGTAATCCCGAATCACTAGTTTGCTTTTTTAGGGGGGTGGGGGGAGAAATGTTACTGGGGATTGAAATCAGGACACTGAGCTTGCCAGGCAGGCGCTTATGCTGTTGAGCTATCCCCTTGGCCAACTAGTTTGCTTTCTTGCTTCATCCCTTAGGTGTGATAGGCTTACCTCACAAGCTAATATGTATAATAATTTCAGTTGTTTAACACATAAAGCATCTATTAAGAATGACCAAAAAATAGTAATGAAGCATAAGACACAATTGAAAGGAAAAGGAGAAATGTTTTAGTTAAGTATTACTTTTGAACCTATGTACAAATATGATGCCACTGCTCGTGCCCTGAGTGCATCTGAAAGCAAACAGCAGCTTCTGAGCAAAAGCGGGCAGGGGGGGGGGGGAACCTCAAAAAGAAAAACAAATCTGGAAAGCCCAGGCTGTAAAATTATGTCTGTCAAAGTCAAACCAAAAAGCTTTGGGATTATTCACAATCTCCTTTTAAACCCAGCCCTGCTCTCCTGTCTCACTCACTCATTGGGTGGCTTGACTTCACTGCTGCTCTCCTCTACCCCATGAACTGCTCTGCTATGCATCATAGGGTAAGGAAAGGCAGCAGTGCCACAGCCATAACCAAGATCTGCAAGACGGGACAGAGCTTTAATGCTACCTGGAGGTCTCCCTGGACTGACTTTGTATCCTGCAGCTTTAGTTGTACCCAAAGGTCTGCCTGGACTTGTCTTAAATCCAGCCGCTTTGGTAGTTCCCAGGGGTCTGCCTGTGCTGGTCCGGTATCCTGCTGATTTGGTGGTTCCCGAGGGCCGGCCACGCTTACCAGATCGGTTGAGATTTTTCTTTTTCTTTAGTTCATCTTTTATCTCTATGCTTCTGCCACTTGTAGTCTGCAAGTGTGTTTCATTCAGTGGGTCTTGCCTCTGACAAACCATTGGTTTGTGGCTGACTGTGTGGCTATATTTACTCTGCTGGGAGGAATATATGTCAAACTGATCAGCGGCTCTCATGGCATCTTCACTCAAGCAGGAAGGCTTGCCAGGGCCACAGAATGCTGGATTACTGCTGGTAACAGGATGCATCATTTTCTACCAAAAAGAAAACATAAATATGCATAAATACATATACACAAATATGTATCTATCTGTATGGCAGGGCTTAGTAGGAAAAATACCTTCTAATAACTATGCAGACTACCTAAAAATAGGCTCACAGGGTGCTAAATCATTTATAAACATGTATCAGCCAACTCAAGCATCCTTGTTTTTCTCAGTTTAATCATGAGTAGCAACAAGTATCAAGTTAACTAAATTATAATACTAATTGACTAGCCCTAACATCCTACTCCAAGTAGAAACAAATGTTACATTTTATAGGCCTCTCTGTCTGTCAGTGTGTCTGTCTGTCTCTAATATATATGTTTGGTTGTTACAGGGTTTTACCACAAAGCTCACAGCTCAGATTTGTAGGGATCCTCCTGCTTTCAGCCTTCCCAGGGCTGGGCTTACAGGCATGTGCCATCATGGCCTGGACTCTGGCCCGCTCAGCCCACCCTGGGGTTGGGGCTGGCACAGTATGTAGTACTGGGAATTGAACCATGGTCCACATGCACTACGCTATCTCGTCAGCCTTTGTATAGGCTTTTCAGTTTGAGATTTCTGGTTTTTTGGTGGAACCAGGGATTGAACTCAGGCCCTTGCACTTGCCTACTGAGCCATCTCCCTGACCCTGTTTTTTTTTTTTTTTTGACAGGATCTTGCTATGTAGCCCAGGTTGCCCCTGCCCTCAAATTCATACCAATCCTCATGCCTCAGCCTCCCAAATGCTGGGATTAGCCATATGCCACTGTGCCCAGCAAAGAGATTACTAAATCCCTGAAAAGATACTGGTAAAGACAAAAACTCTAAACATTTTTTTTTAGTTTGTCACTATAACTTGCTTAGAATGCTTCTCCTTAGCCTTTTATTATATTTCTCATAGATATACTTCTAATCCACCACAATTTCCACAAAACATTACTCTACCATTACTATAATTTATCATTTAAACAGAATCCAGTACAAAAGTTTCACTTTACAAAGGATAAAGTATGCCAAACAATCCAATCTCTTGGCTCAAGATACTGACTCCCTTCAAATTTCCTGTACCTAAATATAAAAACTGTACCACTACTAAGAGTGATGAAGGTTATCATTAGCTAAAACGAGAGCATTATACATAAACAGGTAAGATTTATACTATAAAAATATGGGTAAGAACAACAATGAAACACTTCCTAATTTTATTTTATTTTATTTTATTTTTTTCTATTTTTTTGGTGCAGGGTCTCACTATGCATGCAGCCCACATTCATAGTGATCTTCCTGCTTTTTGCCTCCCATGTGCTGGGATGACAGGCGCGCGCCACCGCGCCCGGATTGCATTGCCGGCTCAGCGCACCCGAAGGTGGGGCCGGTGCGGCTAGGGGAACCAAGGATCGAACACTGGTTCCTACGCTTACCTAAGCAAGCGCTTAGTCCGCTGAGCTATACCGCCGGCCCTCACTTCCTAATTTTAAACATAAAACACTGAAGGTACAACACGACTTTCTCCCTTGATCACAAATATGGTGTGGATCTTTTTCCATTATAGAAGCCTAAATGAGGCTCCAAAGTCTATTTGATCTGTAAAGACATGCTTGTGATTTTTATTCTCTACATATAAAGAAACTACTGGGCCAGGGAGATAGCTCAGTAGAATAAGCACTTGCCTGGCAAACGCAAGGGCTTGAGTTCAACCCCCAGCTCTGAAGAAAGAAAGAGAGAGAGAGAGAGAGAGAGAGAGAGAGAGAGAGAGAGAGAGAGAGAGAGAGAGAGAGAGAAACAAGCAAACTAACTACTAAGGGGCTGAGGATACAGCTCAAGTGATACAGAGCTCGCTTGCCTTAGCCCAGAAGATAGATCTGGGTTTGATTTCCAGCACAGCAAAAATCCAAATGAATATATTCAAACCACCCCACAGCAAACCAGTCTTAAATGATCAGACAGTTTATACATGTAACAAATATATTTTACAAAGATTACATTATATTGCAACAAGACAACAAAAACATGATTCCAATTCAGATCTAGAAAAGTCACAAAATGTAAATTAAGGTCCAGTCCCAAGTCACTAGATGTTTGCCTATACCATTCATCTACATAAAATTGCATCAAGACCAAAGTTATGAAGCCGGGCGTGGTGGTGCACACCTGTAACCCCAGCACTTGGGAGACTGAGGCAGAAGGATCCTTAGGAGTTTGAGACCAGCATGGGCTACAAAGTGAGCTCAAGGCCAGCCTAAACTGAGACCCTGTCAAAGAGGCAAAAAAAAGACCTCAGTTATGAAAAGTTACAAGGGTCATAAACAGGTGAACCAAAACCACTTTAAATTTACTTCACTTTATGAAAACAAAAGGAAAATGAAGTCACAGAATTGTTCTACTTAACTTCTAAATATTTACTAACAATCAACAGATACAGAGGTCTTGGCCAGCTGACTTAAGTTCTTAACTATGAAATAAAAAACATGTATAGTGAGAAGCTACTTGCTTATGGCAAGAGCCTTACAGACCTGAGAATATAAAATAAGATAGGGCTAAAACAAGTATTAAATTGAATTTCCTCTCACTTTCTAAAGATATTAGAACAATTAGGTTTGTTGTCTGTTTGTTTGTTTTTTGGCAGTACCATAGATTGAGTCCAAGGCAGGCTTTTACACTAAGCTACGTCCCCATATCCCCTGTTCTTTTTCATTTTGAGATAGTCATCCAGGCTAGGTTCCATCTTGTAATCCTCGTCCCTCAACTCCTAAGTAGTTGGGACTATACAAGTGTCACTTGGTACTTTGTACATTATCTGACTTGAGGTGCAGTACCTGCTTATGAAAACCTAATCTTATCAGCTCTATTTTATAAAAACAGGCAGACTTTATGCAATCTACCAGGAACACATCAGAAAGCAGTAAAGCCAAAGAACATCATCTCTGGCCTCTGCTGCCTCTTTTCTCCCTCTCTATAAATGTTTAACAACCAAAAATTTCTCCAGATATGGCCAAATGTACCCAGGGGACAAAATCACCCCCTGTCACTGTACCCTATTAAAATGAAAATATAAATTAAAACTCGATTTTTAAAACAATGTATTTAGTACAGGGTCTACAGGGTCTCACTACACAGACGAGACTCATGATTCTCCTGCTTTTAGCCTCCCAAGAACTAGGATTACAGGTGCAAGCCACCAAGCCCAGTCTCAGTCGCCATCACAGCTGCGGCCAGCACGGAGCTGTAAAACTTGATTTTAAAATATTTTGTTTAGAGCTGGTCATGGTAGCATACACCTGCAATCCCAATATTTGGGAGGCTGAGGCAGGAGGTCTCTCATGAGTTTGAAGACAGCAAAGGCCATATAACCAAGTTCAAGGCCAGCCTGTACTGCACAGTGACACTCTGTCTCAAAAACAAAATATTCCTGTTTAGATTCATTTTTGAGTATCTGCACTCCACTTGAGTGCATTCTCTATCTACCTCTTACAAATCCTTCTCATATCTCAACTATGCAGCTCAGACTTGTAGTGATCGTTTCTTCAGCCTCCCAGGAGCTGGGAATAGGTGTACACCACCATGCCCAGTGACTTGGTAGCTGTTGTGGCATGCCCAGGTTTCTGGGGCTGGCATGATATGCAGTACTTGATCAAACCAGGGTCCTTACGCTTGCCAGGCAAGCACTTAGACCACTGAGCTATCTTCCCAGGTCCTTTGTTTCTTTTTAAAAAATATTGCTTAAATTCTTATATACTTTACCCTCAACCCCTACAAATACAAAACCTTCCTAAAGTAACATATAAAGTCAAATAGGAAAAGCCAATTTTGAGACTTGTGATTGGACCATTCTTCTCTCAAGTTACATACTAATTGAGAAATAAATAGGAACCAAAATAACAGTTTACTACCAATAGCTGGAGCACAGACCATTCACAAATAGGAGAAAATACAAACCTTGAAGAAGGCTGTAAGAAAAAAAGTAAACCATTTGCAGCATTCACTTTTTTTTTTTTTTACATGAGACAAGGTCTCACGGCAATCTTTGTCAGCCTCCTAAATGCTTGATTACAGGTGTGCCACCACAGCTACCTCAGTATTATTCAGAAAGCATCCAGTTGGAACATTGTTATGGAAAAAAAAAGGAAATAAAACTTTCTCCCACTGCCAGTTAAGGGGAAAAACACTTCTCTCTACAATCTGTTCCAATGTTTTATAGTTCATGCTTTTTCAGTCTCCATCACTAAACTTAGCATAACCTTCCCTCTGAACCTTACATACTTTACTTCATTTTCTTAGTATGATAGAATATTCATGATCTATCAATGCTTCAGATAGACTCAGCTTGTATTATGTAAGACTTTCAGAGGTAAAATGTCACCACATATCCTTTACTCAGACAGCAACCCACACTGGCAAAAAAAAAAAAAATTAAAAAATTAGACCTGTGATTAAAAGAAAAAAATATACCATCACTAATCCCTATAATTTTCTACAGGAATTTATGCCTCTGATTTATATTATATTAGGTATGTTCGTGTTCAAAATTTGAGACAGGATCTCATCTTATATCCTAGCCCAGCCCTCAAACTTGTTATGAAGCTCAGGCTGGACTCCAAGTCACCATTCTCCTGTCTCAGTTTCCCAAGTGCTCAAATTACAGGTATGTACTGACTTTTTTTTTGGTGCTGAGGATTGATCTTGGGACCTTACATTTGCTAGGCAGGCACTTATGCCACTGAACTAACTCCCTGGCCCTTCAAATTACAGGTACGAACCACCATATCCAGCTATGATTATTTGACATAGTTCACATTTATTGCACCAACTCCATGCAAAACACTATTTAAGCTGGATGTGGTGACATATGCCCATGATCCCAGCACTTAGGAGCTAAGTGATGAGTTCGAGGCCAGCCTGTGCAACAAAGAGTTCACCGGCCAGCCTGGAATACACAGTGAGACCCTGTCTCAAAACAAAACAAGGGGCCTGGGAGATGGCTCAAAGGAATAAGCGCTTCCCTGGCAAGCACAAGGCGGCTGAGTTCAATCCCCCATTCCACCAAAAAAATAAAAGAATAAAAACAAAGCAAAATAAAACACTATTTTAAGCATTGAAACACAAAATAGAGGAGTAAACTTATTTATCCCAAATGAAAGACAATAAATCACTGATACAAAAAACACTAAAGACTATATCTTTCATCTGTTCTTGATTTCCCTCTCCTGCTACCGCCAAGAAATTTACTAGACCAATGAGTCATGTAAACAGTTAACAAAAAGGGCTAGAGACCTAAGTCAGTGTCTAGTGCCTAGTGCTTGTCTCTGATGCCTGAGGTTCTGAGTTCAATGGGGGGGGGGGCACGACGACACAACAAAAGTAAAAATAAACAGCTAAAACCTATCCTCTCCTACTTTCAGACTTATTAAAAGCCAGGAATCAGGACCACTGGTTCACTGAAAGTACACAGGCCGTTTTTCTTCTGTTTGGGGGGCAGAACAGAGGATTGAACTCAGGCCTTTTCACTTGCCAGGGAAGTGCTCCTTCCGCTGAGCCATCTCCCCAGCCCCAAAACAAGTTTTTTGTTTGTTTTGTTTTCTGCGGAACTGGGGATTGAACTCAGGACTTTGTGCTTGCCAATCTCCTCAGCCCCCATTTTTCTTAAGAAAGAATGAAGTTGGGAGGTGTCACAGGGGTGTAATCCCAGCACTTGGAAGGGTGAGGCAAGAGCTTGAGCTACAAGAGTGAGTTCAAGGCCGGCCTGAACTATATACTGAGACTCTGTTTCCAAACCAAAAATAAAAAAAAAAGAGGTATAACAGGCCATGCCTGTGATCCCAGCACTTGGGAGACTGAGGCAGAAAGATTGCTGGCCTGGGCTACACAATGACTTCAATCCTAGCCTGCACTACTGTGAATTCCAAGTTTCAAAAAAATTACAGAACAGACTGTCGATCTCCAACAGTCGAAAATTATCACTTAAAATTAACGGTTCACTAAAAATAAGCGAGTCAACTAACAGCTTTCATGTACTTGATTTCGTATATTCTAACTAAATTTGTAATTTCTAACAACTTGCTGTTTCTGCAATTGTTTCACTGGTTTTAACTTCTAAATCAATTATTTTCCCTCATTTTGACTGTGGCAGTCGTTACTTCCAAAAGAAAAAAAAACTATTTTTAGTAACTTAACAGACATTCATGAAGAATGTCTCTTCCTAAACAGGGACCTTTTCAAGAAACCCATGTTCTAGGGCTGGGGAGATGGCTCAGTGGAATAAGTGCTTCCCTGGCAGGCACAAGGGCCTGAGTTCAATCCCTGGTTCCACCAAAAAAAAAAAAAAAAAAAAAAAAAAAAAATT
>PVKA01041546.1:6455-18155 GCA_004027165.1 Ctenomys sociabilis | reverse complement strand
GTGTGGCCTTCTCCTCAGTTACCTGTGTGGCCTTCTCCTCAGTTACCTGTGTGGCCTTCTCCTCAGTTACCTGTGTGGCCTTCTCCTCAGTTACCTGTGTGGCCTTCTCCTCAGTTACCTGTGTGGCCTTCTCCTCAGTTACCAGCCCTCAATTCTCACAGCAGCCCCCCTCCCATCATACTAAAATCTGCTCTCCAGTAACAGTTTTCTTTATATGTGGCAAAAAAGAACCCAGAGCCCTATTCTGCACAGCTATGCATATTCACCAGGACACTGGGGCAGATTTAGTTACCTCTGAGGACACTGTAGAAGGGACGCTAGGGCTCACATCAGGCGTTGGCTAACCCTGTACATCTCTGCGCTCTACTAAGATCACTTGGACCACACTGTACTGAGGAGCATTTGTTCTTAGCTCATCTACGCCCATACCTAAGCAGGCTTCTCTGGCTCTTTCTCTCTGCACTCTTCTTGGTCACCACCTAGGCTTCTGACCCAGGGCACCACAGGGTGCTCCCCACTTGAAAAATGGAGTGAAACACTGTGACCTCACACCAGCTGGATGGAGGCATTGCACAGAAACACCCCCCACCACCAAAAGAAAAGCAAAGGTGGACTTAAGGAAGCAACCTGAAGGGACAGGAGCTTCCAGTGACTGGAGTTTCCCCTCCAAGGGCATCAATCCGAACTCCAAGTCCCAAAGGTATCCAGAGGATCCCTTGTGGGCTCACTGCTCCCCCATGAGAGCTTAGCACATTGCAGAGGAAGATTTAGCGGGCCTCCTAACGCTGCGGGGGGCAGCTGACACTCAGGTTGACACCGCTGGGCTAACGGATTTAAAAATCTTTCTTCCTCCTCTTCTTCCTAATGAATGGAAAAAGGAATGAGATGTACACAGTTTTCATGTATATCCAAAAGATACTAGATAGAGAGAGAAAGCACATGAAAAAGAGTGGTGGAAAAATAAACTAGAAGACAGAAAAAAGGAAGGAGGCAGAAAGCTAATGAAAGGAAGAGCAGATGGAAAGATGGAATAGAAACAGGCCATTCTGGAAAGCCCACAATGCCTCTCACATACTCTAGGAGCTCTGTATGTACATTATGTGTTTAGTGTTCATTACAATCTTATGAAGATACCTCCTTTATTATTTCCACATGAAACAACTATACTTCTTGGTGGTAAAGAAGATAAAAATCACTTGTTGGTATGAAAGGACCATTTGCTCAAGGCCACACAATGCTCAGAAGGCAGTGGTGTATGGACAAAGACTCCCCAGGCTGGGCTGTGGCCTGCAGTAGTAGTGGCCAATGTTTCCATGAAATCCTGGAAGACCTTAGACATGTCGTGAATCTGGGGCACAGCATGCATCCAGGGACCTCAGCTGTGCTCTTAGAATTAGCGCAAAGGCTCAAAGTGCACTAAATTAGGACCACGCCACCACCAGGATGCAGAAACAAACTTGGTCTACAGAGAAAAGAAAAAATGACCTTTCCTTTTTCAAGGGGCAAGGAAACTGGAAGATCCCCAGCCTGAGACTGGAAAGTGGAAGCAAATGCACATGCAATGGGCTGGCTCACTAGATGAATATTCACTCCAGAAAATAACACAAGCTGGGCCCAGTGCTGCCGAACCAGCTATGTCACTAACACACCCAACTGGGAAAAGACCTAAGGTCCCCGGAGAAAAATGGGAGCTAAGTCAGAGCTGCATAATATGAATCTGCGTGCAGCAAACTTCTTTGTCGCCTCTATCTTCAAATCTTTCAGACTGCAGTAAATCTTTTTGTGAACTTCAAACAATATACTGAATATATCTGAAGATTACTTGTTTAAAAGTACAAAGAACAGTACATATAAAGGGTTAAGTACGATAAAGCTAAAAATTTCATGACTTGGGAAAAAGATTTGTATCAGGACATGGCTTTCATCAGACTCAAACTACTGTTACAGCGGAATGTGTGGGTCATTGACTTTTCACTTAGGCTGGTAATTAAAGCCCATATGCTGATCTGCTGTGCATGAAAAGAACAATGTATCGATTATCAATGAAACCTAGGACAAGCATTCATGAGTAACTAAAATACCCTAAGTAGAAGATAACCGTGACTTTGGATAAAATAGCTTGATCTACAGTTATCTGTGAATTTAGAATCAACTGGAGAGGATCATCGAATGCGCACGTACCAGTCAAGTTCAGTTTAAATTATAGATATAAGACAAGATGGTCCCAGAGAGGAGCTGGGGAGTGACTCCAAAGAGGAGGTGAGCACGAGCATTAGTCCCCTAGCAGAGCTGTTCAGTGAACACAGACCACAAGTAATAGCACCGTGAAAGGAGTCTGCATCGCACACAGCAGTGAGTCCCCCCACTGTCCCCGGGAGCACTGCCACCCAGATGCTGTGCCTAGGTTGAGAGCTGAGGCTGTCACAGCAATGCTCACAGCTTCCGCAAGGAAGGAAGGCACAGCAGAGAGAAGGGCTGGCAGATCGTTAGCTGCAAAGACTTCTGGAACTGAGTCTGGGAAAAGAGATTTCTGAGTGAAGACAAGGAGGTCCCACTTCTCCTGCTGCTGGAGTCTTTCCCCAATTCCACCCTCTTCCCATCCCAGCAGTCAGTGGTTTCTGTTGCCTAAAGTAGTGGGACAACCAAGCACCATGGGCCAAGCAGGTGAAGGTACAGGAAACACTCACGTTGCTCCCAGCTTCAGGACTGGCATCTTGCTCCCTCAGCTTCTCTGTCACCAGGTCTGATAGACACAGGAAGCCAGGGCTTGCATTTTATCATCCCCATTCCAGAGTTTTAAACATGAGAGTTCAGAGTTATTCCCATCACTCTGCAACCTGTAAGTTACAGGAAAACACTTTTGAACCCACATGATTAAATTAAAGGCAAGCAGAGGCTGCAGTTGCTAAAGAACCAAATTCTTCTTAAGCATGGTAATATTCCTATGTGAATTACAAATTACTTATTATCAATGCTGTTGGCCATGCCTCAGATATTAGGCCTATTTGCCCACTAAAAGCCGTGGCTAAAGATCACTTACAGGGCCAGGGAGATAGTTCAGAAGAATAAGTGCCTGCCTGGCAAGCTCAAGGTCCTGAGTTCAATTCCTGGCATCACGCACACAAAAAAAGATCACTTACAAAGAATAAAGGAATTTCGTCAGTTCACGAAGGCTTCTGCTTGTGAACAATTCCACTCACAAACAGAAGTGCTTGGCACAACCCTGCTTGCACTCACAAACTCCACGTTGGATGACAAACAGGACTTCAGCCATCCTCCTCAGAACCTCAGAACCAATTAACTGTGTGACTGGGGGTTCCACTGTGACTGCAGGCAAGGCCCCCATGAACACTGCAATCCACTTGAGAATATTTCTTGGGAGCCCAATATAAGTAACTACTAATACTCACTGAGTCTCCATCACGCACTAAGCCCCTGCGAGGCCAGCACAACAGAAGAACTCACTACCTTGCTGGAGGGGCCGACACAAGCCTTGACTTATAGTCAGATTCATTTTAATGCTGTATCGTTAACCTTTCAAGAACAACACCGAGCATGATTCCCTAAGAGTGGACCAATGTGTTCATTAGCCTTAAAATTGACAGAGGTGTTTCTGGAGGGAAATCAAGACTTTCTACAGATTGCAATCAGTGGCTGAGGTCTGTGAATCTTCACAAATGGTAGTGTGTGATCTTTCCCAGGCTGGCTAGATGAATGAAGCCTTTATTCCTGGAGCATTCTAATGAAAACCACATTGAGAAATGCTGGTGGTGGATATGAAACATATATAGAAAACGGCAGAAATCCAGGATGAAATGAGATAAACATGATTTTAAAAATATACCCCTCCACATTCAACACTCTGGCGATAGCCTATAAATCACAGAGGAACACAGAACAGGCACCACTGCCGCTTGCACAATCGGTATTTTTAGGACCTTGCTATGCCAGCACTGGCATCAAAGGAAACAATCTGATGGTTCACTGGCATTGGCTCTTGCAAGGTTATAAACATCCAAAGACCCCTCTCATCACCATAGCAACCTCATCCCTAATTATCAATTGTACAGGCTCCAGTGCACAAGCTCCTGTGCAAATCTTTTTGCAGAACTGATGCTCTGGCTCCCAGAGTAAAAACAGCAAGAACACCACCTGCTGGACACAGCTGGTCACTGCAAGCTTGAGGAGGGCTGAGGTGCAACGCTAAGCCCGCAAACTCAGAAGGCTCGCTGGCTGCAAGGGACCTCTAGGTTTCCAGCGGCAAATCCATAGACTTTGGAATTCGCACAGCAATAAACTTCCATTCTTATCCCCCAAAGTCCAAACCCAGTGGCAAATTCTGAAGGCATAATAAAAGGTGAGACAGAAGAGCAGAAAACAGAAAATGCCTGCAGAACTGACATTTGGTCTTTAAGAAAGGCTTAGAGGAAATACAGCACTGTATCTCCTAGGTGGGACAGGAGCACCCCAGAGGGCAGATCTTGAGGCAGAGGAAGAATTTATGCAAATGGAAAGGGGAACACCAGGGGAAGGGGCGGACGGGGAAGGAGATTTTTTATTTTTTTATTGAAGTACAAATATCAATGAGACAGTTTTAAGATACCTTGACAGGATGGATTTGATAAATTAATACATTGCAAACTGTTTTCATAATGTTTTGGTATCATAGAAGGTGCAGATTTTTTAAAAGAAAAATGAAGTATGGAAAGAGAAATGGGGTGCCAGGGAGATAGCTCAGTAGAATAAGCACTTGCCTGGCAAGCGTAAGGGCCTGAGTTCAATCCCCAGTGCCAATCCCTGGTTCAGCAGAGAGAAAGAGAGAGAGAGAGAAACAGAGACAGAGACATAGACAGAGAGACAGAAAGAGAGACAGAGAGAAAGAGACAGAGACAGAGCAAACGAGAGAGAGACAGAGAAAGAAATGGAATCAGTGCTTTCTTAAATGGGGAAGGAAACAAGAAAAATAAAATAATGGAAAAATAAAATAATTAAGATATTTGCATGCAGATGCAACCCTTCCATGCTTCATATGACCTTTGCATGTGGTAACATTTCATTAGCACATGTGGCTTAAATCAATTACACATGGTGAATGCATTTACATTTTGATTCTAATGCATGTCTTATGTGTGACACTCGCCTCTTAATACGTCCTTTACTACCCAATGTCATAAGCATCTTCATGTTTTTCTCTTAAATCTGCTTGTATTAGTCTGCTTTATCATCATCTTTTAATCTCTGTTCCACACATTATTGAACTTCGCAGAGACAATGTAGGTGCTGTCTAAAGATTTTTCTTGGGCTGGAGTGTAGCTCCATGGTACAGTGCTTGCCCCTCGCATGTGTGGGGCCCTGGATTGGCTCCCAGTATTGCAAATAATAACAAGAATCATTTATCTTTTCTATGATGATAACTGCTCCTTACCATAGTGCCAAATGTTCTTTTGCAATGTGAGCATTGTGGACCTTATCTTCTCCTTTTATCTCTTTGGTCTCATACTGGTTGGCCCTTTTACACTCCCTGGATCAAGGCAGTTTTGGGTGGCCCTGGAATTGCTGGCTTCTCCTTAGGCCCTTGCGGTATTGCTCTGGTTCTTCTAGGATCCTTCTCACGGATCCTAATCAAACAGACTGACAGGCCAGGCCTCGTGGTAGATCCTGTAATCTCAGCACTCTGGGAAGCAGAGGCAGGAGGATGACAAGTTGAAATCCTGCCTGGGCAATTTACAAGAGAGAGACAGAGGCAGAGACAGAGACAGAGGAGAGAGAGAGAGAGAGAGAGAGAGAGAGAGAGAGAGAGAGAGAGAGAGAGAGAGAGAGAGAGAGAGAGAGAGAGAGAGAGGAGAGAGAGAGAGAGAGAGAGAGAGAGAGAGAGAGAGAGAGAGAGAGAGAGAGAGAAAGAGAGAAAGAGAGAGAGAGAGAGACCTTGGAAGGCCATGGGTTCTCTCTCCATTCTGGGGGCATGCAGCAAGGTAATCAGTTTCACCAGGCACAGAGGCAGCAGCCTGAGATGTCAGAGAGCCCCCAGCGGGCAGCCCAGGAGTGGGAGCGCCCTGTGTGGTCTCCTCGCATAGTTGGTGGAGCGAAGCACCTCCAGCGCAGCTGCTGCCGGCTTTCCGCTCATCCTTCCCAAAACCCTAAAACCTTTCCAGTTCTGTCTTTTCCAGGTGAAGGGAACTTGGGTGGCCAGATGGCCTCAGTGAAATGACTGCGTTGAGCCCCAAAAGAGGTGTTTCTAAGCCAGGCATAGTGGCACATTCCTGCAATCCCTGCACGCTAGGAAGCTGAGGTAAAATAGTTGTAAATTCAGGTCCAGCCTGGGCAATCAACTGACTTAACGAGACCTTGTCTCAGAATAAATTTCATTTAATTTAAATTTAAATAAGAAGGGTCCCAGATTTTATCTAAAGGCCAGATGAGGGTGGGGATTCCTTCCAAAATTCTTTTTTCTTTTTAATTGAAGTACAAATATCAATTTGCAATGTTTTAATTTATCGAATCCATCCTGTTAAGGTGGATTCCAAGATTCTTGGAAGGAAACAGAGACCTTTTCTAGGGAAGCTTCTCCTGAAGGAAGCAAAGTGTCTGACATCACTTCCTGTTTACATCATTACTTGGGTCTCTCGCATTTACCAGAACAGTCTTCCAACGTACCTAAGCCCTGCCAGGGAGACAGGAATCGCTGGGCAGCTCTCAGAGCTCTCCCTCGCAGCTGCACAGGGTCTGGATGAAGTGGGTACCTCCCACTAGGCTCCCTTTCCCATCCCTGGCAGAAAAGGTAATTTTAAGATGATGAAATCTTCAGCTGGTATTTATGAGGTATAAATCTAATGATATTAAGTAAATGCCACATATAACACTTTCAGAAAATAAATGAAAAAGACACGTAGTACCTATTCCCATTGACCTATGCAGAAGTCGCATAAATAGATGGAGGAGAGAGCAGGAGATCTCATTATAAATAAATTTAGAGACAGTCCTTTCCTTCCCCGAGGCAGAAGTGCTCTGTGGTCTTAATTAAACTTTTCAAAATCCATCCTAATTTTTTCCTTCCACTCTTTGGCAGTCTCCTCTGATACAGTCTTCGCGCCTTCTTACTCACTCATGTTCCCTCTGGAGTCTCAACTGAGCTACTAGCGAAGCACACCATTGCACATGCACAGTCTCCCTCCCACTCTCCCTCTTCGATCTTGCCAATAACAGATCAATATTCCTACTGCCAAGCTGTGAGAGCCTCTCAGTAACAGGCTGTGAACAGACTTCTCATCTTTGCAGGTCCTTGGATAGCTCCTCGTCACCTCTAGCTCAGATCCACACCTTCATTTCCCAGCCCAGGGCCTCCCTGTTGGTCCGGTCATGCCAGGCTGGTCGTGCACCCATCTCGCCGCACATGGCCATCTGGTCACCCTGCACCCTTCCCTACACTCACCAGGCTTCCCCCGCATCCACCAGGTTCTCAGTGTGTACAAATCCTTGCCTTTGCCCCCGTGCTGCACCCTCTCCACCCACTCCAAACGCTTCAGCTGGGCTTCCCTGCCCCACCGGATGGGCAAAGGCTGCCCTCCTCCCATGGCCCAGGCCTTGGATGGTGGTGTTCAAGTTTGCCGGCAGAATCCAAGCCCACGGAGGCAGACATCCAAGCTGCTCCTGCTTCACTGCACCTCCAGGCACAACTCATGGCTGTATTCACCAGGGTGCATACTACTCAGCTTTCCGCTGTGGTGCCTGCATACTTGTCATACACAGGGTTTACCTGGCTCGTGGATGCAGTCGTTGGCTGGCTGGCTACAAGGCGGGTCCCTTCCTGGCTGCTAGGAAGCAGAGAGGCAAGGAAACAGCCAGAGAGGGAGGAAGGGGGCCAGAGGCAGACCCCTAGGCCAGCTCCACGCCCCACCAGACATGGGGGTCCTTTGCTGAGCTCCCAGTCACCCCTCCAGCCAATCAAGCTTGAGATTAACCATCTCGGGACCAACGCGGGTGCTGAGCTCCCGCCACCCCACTCACGCTCAGTCCAGCAGACACCTGCAGCAGACACTTCCTGGACGCGACATTCATTTCGCTTTGCATTCCAGAAATCAGAAAAATGGTGACACTGGGATGGGCCGGGGAGAGAGCAGGGAAGGAAATGTAGTCTTCACCTACTGTTTCATTACATAAATGAAACACACACTCTGAAGCAGATTCTCCACACCACCCTGATGGAGGCCGTTTGAAGTTACGCTTCAGGCAAGTGAAGGTGCCACCCGTTCAGCATTCCTTAGTTACTCTGCCTTCTGGCCTATACTTTCATTACATCCGTAATTCGAGTTTAAATTTAACTCAATCGTGTGTTAGAATATTATGGCAGTCCCTGCTTCCGGAACCACACATGTCTGCATTTAGTAGGCTTTTTCTCCCCAGATGAGGCTGTTACATAGCGCTCTACTATCCCCTTGATCATCTTAATGAAAAACAACTCACAAGCAAGTTCGGTAACTTAATTGTAACCAAATGGGTGCCCCGGTTACACCACCTGGCGAACCACGCCTCATCGCAGCCCTGCCGCACCCTCCGGGCACCTTCCCTCCCCATGCCTCCACCCTAACCGTGGCGCTACCTGGCTACCTCCAGCCTGAGTCCTGGAGATCTCACCACCCTCCCTTCCCCTCTTCTTCCCATGCGCAGCTCTCTGACCCTTAGAGTCAACTCAGACAACGTGGAGGGCACCTGACAGCGCACTTCCGCTGCAGTATTCCTCCCGCCCCACCTGAGAGCCAGGATTTCCCTTTGGCCTGCTCGCACAACATACATTTTTTTCTTTATATGACTTGCAAAAATACTTTAAAACTCTTTCAACTGCTGGTCTATTGAAAAGAACAGTGAATATTTAATTTTTTCTTGTCCTTTTTAATTTCTCTTAACGTTTTTAAAACCAGTTTTGCATGCATATGTCTGGTATTGTAAACATCTAATCTGAAGACAACTTTATGCACTATATAACAAACATCGTTGAATTCCTATTGTTTTGTATAGTAAAATTCTCTATCATTTCTCTTTTTTTTAACTATTTTTATTCTCTTAAAAACATAAGAAAAGGAAAAAATATATAAGAAAAGGAGGAGATGGTGAGATAGCTGAACGGCCTATGCACCTGCCTGGCAAGTGCAAGGTCTAGGATTCGCATCCTGAAACTGGATATGGTGGCACTTGCCTGTAATTCTAGCACTGGGGGTGCCGAGACAGTGCTGGGGGTGCCGGTATAGGAGCTCTACAAGTCTGAGCTGCAGAGTGAAACCCTATATCAAATAAATTAAATAAATAAATAAATTTTTAAATTAATAAAAACGGTAATATAAGAAACTTTTATTCTCCTAGAATTTGCATTTTCAGATCCTTCACAATGTCTATCACATAGCAAAATCTCAATAAAACAGCAAAACTAAATAACTGAATTCATGTTCCAGCAGGGTAATGCTGCAGGCATAATTTAATATGGTTGGAAATAAACTGCTGTACATATAATTTGATGTCCTGGTTTTTACCCTTAAAACTATGTAATAAATGCTTACCAATTCCATACAGACTGCCTAACCTACAGTCATACAATTTTTTATAAACATCTATTATATAACTATTCCATAATTTGAAAATGTTTCCTCACTGCTAGACATTGTATTAGTTGTATTTCTGTATTGTACTTAACATTTTCAGGAATGATTGTCTTAAAGCTCGGTGCCTCAGAATATTTCTTTAGTTAGCTTTCTAAAGCCAAATTCCTAGGACAAGAACACCTAAGTCAACGGGGACGACCTCTGAGAGCCATGTTATACAATGACAGCGGTGTGGGGACTTAGCCAAACCACTTGGATTTATAGAAGCAGAATGAGTGCGAGAGTATTTCATTTTAAGAACGTGTCATCCAACCAGAAGATATCCACGCCAGCATAAAAAGGGCAGAAGAATTTATAAAACATTGCCACAAGCCATTGCTGGAGGTACATGGAAGTTTATCTAAAGAGATATAATGAGGGAAGATGATAAGTTTGGTTTCTATTTATTTGGTTCAGGGTCTCACTACACGGCTCAGACTCACGGTGCTGGATGACAGGCGTGCGCACCACTGCTCGACTCAGACACCGGCTCAGCATGCCCGAGGGCCAGGCCAGAGCAGCATGTGGCACCAGGGATCAAAACCCAGTCCCTGCACTTGCCTGAGCAGGCGCTTAGCCCGCTGAGCTATCTCGCCAGCCTTATGGCAGGTATTTTTTCTAGCCTTGGAAACACATCGTGAGGAAGAGAATACAGCCTTTGTCATGATTTCTGAGAATGATGAGCATCCCCAGCTGCTGGGTCTAAGATTTGCTGTGTGTCAGGCACTATACTGAGCCACTTAGCCCTAATAGTTGTTGTGTCTTATTTCACAGATAATCAAGATTTCAAGAACTTCGTTCCCTGGTCTGGCACAGAAGGCAGCTGGTGGCAGGCCTGATGTCACAAATCCATGCTGCCCTTATTCTACAGCTTGCATTTTTAACCTCTTCAGATGCCCTACACAACACAAGGTGAACCCAACAGGGAAGGCAAATCCTTAAGGTACACGGGGATGGTACAGAACCTTCCTCAAGAAAGGGAACTCTTAAACCTTTGTCTTCCTCTCAAAAGCCCGTGTATGCTTGCAATCACTATGAAAGTAGTATGGAAATTCTTAGAAAGAAATAAAGCTAGATTTTACCATTTGATCTAGAGATCTCATTTCTGGATATCCACCCAGAAAGAATGGAAGGGGAGATGGCTCTGTGGCATAAACTCCCGCATGGCAAGCGCAAGTCCCTGAGTTCAATCCCTGGTACCAAAGAGAATGACAGCAGAGGACAGGCTCTAGTCTGGCGTGGCTGCAGTCACCTTGGTGGTAACTGAAGTTTTGCCAGCCAGGTCTGTCGATACGCACCCCAAACCCCACGAGACAAGAGTGTCACCAGGATCGCCAGCCGGCGAAGAGAGAGATGCAAATGGTAGTGATGGAGCGTATCTGCAGCACAACTGCCTCCCAGGAAATCTTTACTGAAAAAGACAATGACAGAAGCTATGAGCTGAGATCATATAAAAAAAAAAAAAAAACTGCCGGACAACCACTGAGTGAAGACACAAAAAATATTTCTCTCTCTTTTTCCAATGTGGTCTCACATACAATGGCTCATTCAAGAGGATGATATCAGTGATGTACTGGGTTGCTGTGGACACTGAGAGGGTGAAAGAGTTGGGGCCACGCTAAGGAATCTTCACTGCTCCTGAGATGCTACAGTGTTATGTATGTGTAGATTTAGTGCAGTTGTCAGAATATCTCTGAAACTCTAAGGAGACCACATAAAAATTTTAGGAAATAAATGTACTTGATAACTTAATAGAAGAGAGAAAATGGAGCCACAAGGAAAGATTAGAAATCAGGAAGAGGGAACCAGGGAGATGGCTCAATAGAGGGGCCCGAGTTCAATCCCCAGTTCTGCCAAAAAAAAAAAAAAAAAAAGAAGAAGAAGAAAAGAAAAGAAGAAGAAGAAGAAATCAGGAAGAGAAGAGAAACTTTTAAAAATGAGAACAAAACGAAATAGGGGATATGGTGCATATTAATCCAACTACATGAATAATCACTTTAAATGTGAGTTATTTATTTATTTATTTATTTTCTTTTTTTTTTTTTCTTTTTTTTTTTTTGAGACAGGGTCT
>PVKA01041545.1:0-18019 GCA_004027165.1 Ctenomys sociabilis | reverse complement strand
TGAAAAATGAAAGGTTGGAGGAGAGGGCTAATTAGATGTGCTTTTGTGACATCATCAGAAAAGTGCCTTTAGAGTTGACTGGCCTGGGAGAATAGA
This sequence comes from Ctenomys sociabilis, assembly GCA_004027165.1. Classification (NCBI taxonomy): domain Eukaryota; kingdom Metazoa; phylum Chordata; class Mammalia; order Rodentia; family Ctenomyidae; genus Ctenomys; species Ctenomys sociabilis. The sequence continues at coordinate 17,923 of PVKA01041545.1, read as the reverse complement.
TAATTGGAAGGCACCATGTTAGATATTTTATAAAAGACTAATTCAACCTTTGAGGATCTCTGAAATTCAAGATTTTAAAAGTCTAACAACAAGTCTAACATGGTTCACTGGACCATGGAGATGAAATTTCATATTGAAGACATGAAGTAAATGGAGAACCACTTGGTATATAGGCATACCTTCAGCATGACTCTCTGTTTCTCTGCCAAGTGTTTTATTGTATATTTTCATGCATTTTTTCTATGTAATGCAAAGAAAGACCCTTGAATGGTAAGTAACTTCTATTTTATTTGGAAATCAAATGAGTTTCTTCACTGTGGATAGAGCTTATTAAGGTGACACCAGCAGATAGCCTATGTGTTCCAAAGCCATCTTGGAGATGATTCCAAACTCCCATTTTATTTGACTTTTCATTAATCCTTTCAATTTGCCATCCCTTGCTTAGGTACTGGAAACAAAACAATCTTGTAGCTTATACTTGTACACAATATTTCTGGATATTGCTGCTGCCCATAAAGAATCACTTTTCAAAAAGTAAAAACCAAAAACCCGTTGGCTTGAGATCATATTCACCGAAATATCCATCTTTTCAAATTCAAATAGTGTTGTTTTTCTTAGAAAAAGAAATACTTCAGTAATCCTCAGAACATACTGACCAGTTCTGGTGCAGATAGGTATTCAGTGATTACCGGATGATTATCGGATTAAAGTTTAGTAATAATCAGATTAAAGGCAATCAAGGAAGTTTGATAAATATCATGAATAATCCTGGACTGGATCCTCGATCTGCAGAAGGGTGGCCATGGCAGAACTCATAAAATTTAAAAAAGACCTAAAGTCTCATGCTATCATGGAGGAGTGGACATCTGGAAAGGTCTTTCTAACTATTGTTGGTCAGGTACTGGATGTCATGGCTTGCATGTAGATGTTCCACCTAAAGAACAAATTGAGTTCTTGTGTTTGATCATTACACTATGGTTATTAGCATTAATAACTATAAATGTTAGGATTTTGAGAAATTTGCATAATGGGTATACAGTTATTCTTGCAATTGTTTTATAAGTCCAAAAATAAAATAATGAATGAGAGAGAAAAATATTTTTGAATAACATCCCCCAGTGGACTTGATTAAGAGAGATTAGACCACGGTGACTTGACATTTTGCTAAGACCCAGATACTTATGGAAGAGGAGGAAATGCCCCTACATCCTGCATAAATCATAAGCATGTTTTAAAGTACTATTGGCAGGTTTCACATGGAATTAGCGATATCAGAACTCAGGAAAGTGATGACTGGGAACCAGGCCAATTGTCCAACTGAACTTTGCAGCTCTGTGAACCAAGCTAATGTGGAGTGAAATCTCTATTTAGTTATGTAGATAGTAGCCTAAAAGATGCCTTCAAGCTGACTAGGATATGATTTCCAGTGCTAACCTTTAACTAATTTGTAAGCTTTTTTTGGCATTCAGTTTGCTGGAATGGCTGTAATTGTGTTGTTTTCTTATGGTATTCAGGACATACTCTACACACTGTTTATACAGCTGGAACACACCAATGGTAATAGATGAGGGGAAGGAAGTTGATAAGGAAGCTATTTTGAAAAAGGCCACATATCTGTGTGTATTTGTGTGTCTCCTGAGTCATTATTGGGTAGTTCGCACTAAATTTATCATGTTCACCATTTTAAATTAGCTAGTAATATAACCACTAAATGTATTGAACATTTTTTAAAAAGGACTAACAGGACAGGTATGTGGTGGGCTGTTTGATTTTATTTTTACCTAATATGTTTGAAAAAATCCTAACTAATAAGCAATTCGACAAAGATCTGATGTCTAGAATATATAAAGAACAAAGATATACAAGACCCTCAAATTTAAAGACCCAATTCAGAAATGGGCATCTGAGATGAATACACAATTCTCAGAGGACGAAATTAAAGAAGCAAATAAATATATGGAAAAATGCTCCACATTGGTAGCCATTCATGAATTGCAAATAAAAAGTTAAGTTTCAAATTTTCCTTTACATGTGAAGATGTGAGTGGGAAGCCAAAAGTACACTGAAGATGACACCAATTCGGCAAAACCATTTAGGTGTATGGCCTCAGGAAAACTGCAGAGAGCCAGTCCAAGAGAGAAGCCCTGGGAGCTACAAGGCCTGGACGAGCCATGGGAGTTGAGGTCCCAAGCATCTTGTAGTACACAGATTGCCACAGATTGTCTCAGATGTTGAAAATGTAAATACCAGAATCAAGGTTATCTCTGATGGTTTCTGCATTTGTTTTCTTTTTTTTAATTTTTTCTTTATTTTTTATTTTTGTTTTATTGAAGTACAAATATCAATGAGATAGTTTTAAGATACCTGGACCAGATGTATTTGATAAATTAATACATTGCAAACTGTTTTCATAGTGTTTTGGTATCATAGAAGGTGCATACATATTATACTTACAGACCTTATTATACCGTATGTCTCTTACCAGTAAATTAAGAGAGTGTAGTTGTTTGCGTATCTTATTTTTTATCCCTGAATTACATCAAAGATTCAATAATTAATACTTTCTAACTGTTATTTTCCTAGTGGTTGTCCATAATACTAGAATCCGACATCATATCCTGCCCAACCACCATTAGTGCAACTCTTGCCTCTCATAGAATTATGTAGAAGCATGGCGTTATCTATCCCAACTGTACTGGCCATACACAAACACATCATGATTCTTCCTTTCTATATCCCTTCCTTTGTCTACACCTGTCAGAGATGGGCATTCCATTGTCATTCAAGTACTTTAGGTGCCTGAACTTGACAACACAATCCAACACAGTCCAGAATTCCACAATAGTGAGTTATCTGAAGAAGTTGTTGACCATAGCCATTCACAGCTCAACCTGTTATCATGACCCTGCAGTGTACACTTCATTTTTATACCTTTGTGCTGGATGGTTAAGACTGAGATAGAGCAAGAATTATATACCAACACATGTACTTTTTGTTTCTTATGAGGTCAGTGAAGTCCCCTCAGGATTTATCTTTCATCCTATCCCTTTTTATTTCCTTAAGTGTCACTTCTGGAAGAAAAATGTCTACCTTGTTCTGGTGAACATTTAAAGTGTTTCGTCTTGTTTTCAGTGGTACAACAGTTCACAGAAAAATGATAGCCTTAAATCATAGAGGGCAGTTGGGACTTGGATTTTTCAGTAGTTATAAAACTGTTAGGTCATCAGCAACTCACAGTGATGGCATAAATGCCTTTGCAAAACCGCCTCTACATTGGGGCTTTCAGCAGTCAGGGACTGAATGGCATGGTTCACATCTAGATGCTTCACATAAAGCCTCATGTACCATGGAGGAGTGGGAGTCTGGTCAGGCAACTGAACCTAGAGCTTCTGACTGATTAATGGGTGCGTGAATGTTAGGGTCATACAACCGATTGAATTGGCACTGCCCTACTTCCAAAAGTCTGGAGTATTTAATACAGGAAGAACAATACTTCTCTCTCTCTCTCTCTCTCTGTCCCTCTCTGCCTCTCTCCTTTTCTCTCTGTTTTACACACACACGCACCCACCCACACACACATACACACACACCTCTCTCGTCTCTTGTTTTGCTCTCTTCTGCCCATGCACACTGTTGTTCCCCTGCCATGTGTCACCATGCATTTGAGCTAGCCAATGAAGGAATAAAATCTCTGCATTCTGCAAGTTGAATAAAATTTTAAAAATGTGATTCTCAAACATTTTGCCTCAGCAGTGAGAATAAAGTGACTAAGACAGGATGTCACAGATTGTCACAGGAGGTGGTTTTTCATACTGAGTGGCTTTCCTCAGTTCATGATGGGACATTAAGTTTCCTCCAAGTCACCTCAGGATGTCAATATTCATTGCTTATTTGCAGTGAACAGTGCTCCAATGTGTGGATGTGCCTGTTGTCACACAGCCCTGACTGAAGGGCACACTGGCTGCTCCCAGGTTGTGGCCCATCAGGATGCAGCTCTGTATACAGGCACCTAATTTGAGGAAAGTATGTGAATACTTTCAGGAATTGTCAAGGAGCTGGACTGCTGGGCCATAGGGTGAGTGTTTGATCAACTTTTCAAAACCCATCAATCTATGCACGAGTGGCTCCTCCCTTAACATCCAAGCACACCTTTTCCCCAGCACCTAGAGTGTTCGCATCTGGATTCCAGCCACACTGGCACAGGTGATGTCTCCCATTACACGTTCTGGTTGTCCATCTTCCATGTCCTGTTCACAGTGGCAGAGACCCTGTTCTCAGGTATTCATCTCCCCCTGGAGGACTTAACCTGAGGCGTTTATTAAATAGGTTTGTGCCCATTGTTTTCTTAAGTTCATTTCCTTCATGTACAGCTTGAAGAATTTTTTTGTTTTGTGCAGTAGTGCTCTAGGTGAACTTCTTTTAGCAAATATTTCCCCCTCTGAATCTTAACACATGCATCGCTTGACTGTTTATTTATTTATTTATTTATTTTTGTTTTTGGCCTACCCAGTCAACTGTGGGGATGAGGCTGATGTGTCATGCTGTGCCAGAGATCAAACTGTGGTCCCTGAATTTTCTAAGCTTGCCTAAGAAGGTGCTTTAGACTACTGAGCTATCTTGCTGTCTTCTTGACTCTGTATTCTTGAACAAGGAATTTTCTCATTTGATCAAGGCCTGGCTCATGGGTTTGGCTTTTTGAGCATAGTTTTTAATTTCAATTTTATTACATATGGTGCAGAACTAGGCACACTGAGCATCGTTTTTGACTCTTACCTAAGTATCTTCCTAGTGTCTTGTAGAAGGTCTAGACTTCTGGATGCTGTGTTGAGCCTGGGCCCAATCCTAAAACAGATGTTTGCAAGGATGGGCTGAGGAGATGGCTCAGTGGAATAAGCATTTTCCTGGCAAGTGTAAGGGCTTGAGTTAAATCCCCATTTCCACCAAAAAAGAAAAAAAAAAAAAAAGGAAAGGAGTCAAATCTATGTTTGGACTCCATTTCCATGTGTTATATGTCCAGCTGTCCCAGAGCCCATTATGGAGAGGCTGTCCTTCTCTTGTTGTTATTGTTAATGTAGTTAGTACGTTGTTTCACTTCACAGCTTCCAGTTATAGCGATATTCCTGTTTTCAGCATCCACAGGGCTGGAACAACAAGCATGCATCACCAGGCCTGGACTTTGTTGTGCATTAGCATACCCATGGGTGGGGCTGACAAGGGATGTGGTGCTGGGAATCAAACTCTGGTCCCACAACTTGCCTAAGCAGATGCTTTATACACTGAGTTATCTCCACTGCCTTAATTGTCCCACTCTCGGATAGCAGAGATTCAATATTGACTGTCCCACCATGACTAAGGTCTTCCTAAAACCCTTCCACACAAATTCAAGGATGTGTTGAGTGAGGTCATGTTGTGAACACTCATCTGACGCATCTGATACCGAGAGGCGGGCTTTCACGCTAGCAAAGCCTAAAGTTTACGTGGACTGAAAGGTGTTTTCTTCTTGCGTTTGCCTTTTACTTTTTCAAAATGAAATAGTAACCCTCCACTGCTGCAACCCTAGTACCTGACTTCCTTCCAGGCCTCAACTTCTAAATATCCCAGCACATCCTCAACAGCCTGGACTGTTGAGCACCCAGATGTGGGGCAAACTCCACATCCATGCTTGAGCACTTTGACAGGAACTGCTTCCTAAAGACCAGCTTCTGGCTGCAGGCGATGCAAGCCTCCTTCCCGCCCCACCGATCAGAGGCTTCCAGCTCTCGGGGCATGTGGTGGCCAAGGTGCAACCTCTGCTTGCTCTTCTGGGTCAAAACTCAGGTGTGCACTGCTGTGTGCCCAAGCCTTTTCTCACAGATGATGGAGACCCATAAGAACCTGTAGCATTGGCCTAAGGTAAAGCTATTCCTAATTGGACTTCCTCTTCCCAAATGCAAGGCGTGTTATGTCACCCACCCAGGGGAAGATGTGTGGGTGGGAGGGCCGGATGAGAAGGCCAGGGGAACTGGGATCAATCCTCATCATGATAAAAATAGGGGGAAAAAAAGGATTAAAATAAATCTGTTAATCTGAGCAACAGATTTGATGATACAAGTAGATAATATATCAACCTCTGTTAGTCAGCTATTCTGAAAATTTCTAACATATGTATTGTTGTAGGTGATCCTATTCCTGTCATTGTTTCTGATTTTTCTTCTCGCTTTTGCCTTTTACTTTTTCAAAATGAAATAATAAAAGTAATCTAATTTTAAAAAGAAAGTAATAATGCAAAATAAATTTTGGACACAAGTTGGGTTTGATCTTGTGTCTGGCCACAAATTCATACCGTTTTAGAAAAATATGCCTGATGGTGCCTGGCATGGAGGTCCATACCCTGCAATTGGTAAGCATCAGTCACAGGGCTGCAGGGTACTGCGACCCACGGACTACTGAGGAAGCCCCTGCCCCAGGAAGGGGGGATTTAGAGTGGGAAGTGAGAGGGACTCCTGCAGGTGGTCTCACCTGTGTTGGAACTCTGGGAGATGATGGTTGGGGAGGCACATAAGGCAGAGTCCCGCACAGAGGAGATCAGAGGAGCTGCGAGGGCACAGCCTCTCAGAACTTGGGGACAGAGTTCCACAAAATCGGCATGAAAGGCATCAGGCCAGGGGCAGCCGGTCATGCACACGTGAAGACTGGAAGCCACAATTGACTTGTGGGCTCCTGCACTGTACAAATTATAATCACAAAAGTGAAATATTGAATGTGCAAGTACTGGCAGGGTGGAATAGAGGAGGGAGGAGTCATGAACTGTGAGGCCAAGGTCTCCCTTCTGGTTTGGAGGATGGCTGGGGTTGGGGCAATTTCCATGGGGTGTCTGTCCATGCCCAGGCCACCTGCTGCTGGTAGTGTGGAGATCACGAGCTGCAGCTTGAAAGATGCAAACACTCACATGGAAACACAGCACAGAGAAACCTGGATGGGTCAGTGACTCCTCTGGAGACAAGTTTCCATTGCCACAAGTATCCATCTGCAGCCCTCTGTCATAAATGGAGAGGGGCACTGATTACTCACCACTTCAAATTGAGGACTCCGTAGTTCCATCTTCTGCTCTTTGTTTTAGAAGGCAGAGGCCACATCTTCAAATGGCAATGGAGAAGTACCTGCAGGGCATGAGGACCCAGGGCTCCTGCTCTGCCTTCTTGGAACGGCATGTCCGGCGAGGCTGAGGGTGAAGCAGCAGCACTGCTCACTCCTGGCAGTGCTCATCTCCTGCACCTTGTGCAGAAAGAGCTGGGCCTGGAGGTGAGGAGCAAGACCCCAAGACCCCGCCTACCTGCCTTCCAATGTCTACACCTACTCCATCATCACCCCAGAGGAGTCTTTCTAGAACCTTGGCCACGACTGCCCATGACAGAAGTGGTGGGCAGGCATCCAGCAGGTCAAGAAAAGTGGTGGGTCGGCACCAGTTACAAGCCCCAGAACATTGCCCTTGCAAGTGCAACCCATCAGCAGGCTTGGCCCAGGCAGATTCAAGGATGCAGGCAGCATGGGTGTGAGTGAGTGTCTAAGGAATTGGGTCAGAAGATCCATCCCTAGTGCAAGGGTGTTGAGGTGGAAACCTGAGTGTTTTGGGTGAGGAGAGGTGGCGTGTAGAGTGCGCTGTGCCTCAATTGAGACATGGGCTCCTCACAGAGGGATGAGTCGCTCTCCACTTCTTATCCCTTCTGTTCCCTTTTTCTTTCCCGGTGTGACCCAGCAACAAGCCCCTCAGCAAGCACTGTGGTATTGCATCACCCAGACTCCAGGAACATGAGAAATAAATGCCTGTGTGCATGCAGGGCTCACCTTGAGATGTGTGGTGGCAGCTGCAGGTAAGAGGATGCGGCTCAGGGATTGATGGTCGTTGGTTTCACACTAATGGATGTCAACATCTGCACTCTGCCCTGTGCTCTGAGGGTCTTCCCTGTGCTGTACACACAAGGAACCCACATCAAAGGGTAAGAAATGGTGCTTCCTGAATACGCCCACTTGGGAGTGCCTTCCCCAAAAGATTAAAGGCTATCAGTAATCTACAAGAAGGAAATACATTGGAGTTTGTTAACCAAGCCATTTCCCAGGGTTGCTTGGCTATTAATGATTTATTGGTGTAAAGCATTATCAGCTAGAGTGAAATGAGTAACACAACTAGGACCGTGCAGACCTATGTCTTGGGTCACACTCTAGGAGACAGAAGGCAGCCCTCAGAGGCAGGATGGCCCCTGTGGTGTGGTCATCCACAGCAAGCTGGGCCTTGGTCTGCGTAGTGCCCTCATGGAATTCTGCAGATTGTTGTGACACTGCAGAGCTCCCAGCAGATGCAGCCTCTTTCTCATTTCTGTGTATGGTGGTTTGACTATGAGCAAGTGCATAATCATGGCTGTACATGGGAGGGCTGGGAGAGACTTGCACATTCCACTGTCAGTGCAGAACACACACACACACACACACACACACACACACACACACACACACACACGCAGGCATACACACACACACGCATGCAGCCTCTGGTTCCCTGAGGAAGACAGATGGAGGTACGTCCAGAGCCAACAAGCCACAGAACCAAGGCCAGCAAGCACAGTGGGCCCAGCCAGGCCCACTGTCCTGAGATATATGACAGGGGAAAAGGACACCAAGTTCTGGTGGAATTTCATGCTATTTGTTCAAGCAATGAAACCCCTTTCTCCATTGACACGAAAGACTAGAAACACACATGCAGTCTGCAAAGTACTGAGGAGGCAGCAGAACTGCAGATCCTGCAATATAGCTTTCATGGCTGAAGTGGGGGAGTAAAGAAAACAATGTAAGGCTTGGTGGATGGGAAGCAGCTCAGCCACAGCTCCTGCCCCAAGAGCTGGTTTTCTGCAAGGTCGGAGGTATGTGATTGTGTGACCAGAGCCAGGCCACGTGAGTGTGGACGCAGGGCCACCCAGGACCCCCAGCCCGGCCTGTCCTATCCAGCAGCCAGGCCTGTTTTCTCGGTAAAATGCTGAAAGATGTTTCCCTAAATGGCTGAGTAGAAACCAGAAGCCATAAAGATGCCCAACTGAAGATGCCAACACTCAGGGATCACAGCAGAATTGCACGTCCAGGTCACGTCACAGTGATACCACGGGCCACAGGGCCTGTCCATGCCCAAGGCTGCTGAGCAATGTCCAGTTTCTCTTTAAAATGAGCCAGTGATCATGGGCATTGGTCATCCATGAACCTGAAATATGACATAAGCAAAGCAGAAGTTGAAGTAGGGCAGCCTGCAAAACAAAATAAATTCAGTCAGTCTTCTACCACCAGTGTAACTCTGATCAGCAGGGCTGGGGCCAGAGGGGAGGACTCCGAGGACGTGGAATTCTCAGGCCTTTGCGAGGAAGAGAGGGAGCTCACACGCAAGAATCTCAGATGGAGGGACAGTGTTCATATCCACCGCATGAATCACTGCCTCTGCCTCTGCCCTGTAGCCCGGATAGCAAGCAGAAGAAAGCTGCATGAACAAGGGAGAGGAGAAACGGAGCGGAGAGAAAGGAAGAGGAGGACGAGTGGAAGAGAACAGACTGGAGACTTGTCCCGTGGTTGCACAGAGTGGCTGTCCCTTCCTTCGAGAAAGTTCCTGTGTCTCCGTGGGTTACTTCTAGGTCCTGCTGTGCTGCCTGCCAAGAGCAGCTCCAGGTGCCCCTGAGTAGGAAGGGCTGGGAGGAGCAGAGGTACAGGAGACTGCTGCCCTCTGCTGGCTTTTGCTTCTCTCTGTGATGCCGGTGTTACCCTAACCTCAGGCTGCAGGTCGAAGCCAGGAGTGGGCCTTCCAGAGGCAGGAACAGAGCCGGGTGTTGGAGTGCACAGTTTCTCCTGGATACAGAGCTGATACCTGCAGGTCCCAGGCCCTCTGCAGAGCGGGCATCAGTGGACCCCATTCCCGAAGCTCCTAGGAAGGAATGTGCCTCCCCCTGTTGGCCATCAAGGACAGTGCAGGATGCGACCCATACCTAGGCATGCCTGTACCCAGAGGCACAGAGTACACCCAGAGGGACCGAGGGACCAGGAGACCAGAAGTACCCACGGACTGGAGTCCACGTACTTCTGGATGAGTCTGTTCTTGGTGTACTCATCTTCATATGTGACTTCTCAGCCTCTCCTTGGGGTGCAGGCTGCCCCTCTGCACAAACCTTCAGATATGCACCAATTCTCAGAATCCAAAGGAGGCCTTGTCCCCAGCTCGTACACAGCAGGACTCCCTGGGCTTCACCCCTGCAGGATACACACACTCACATCCAGCAGCAGGTCTTGGAAGCCCTTTTGTCACTGGTCACTTGATCCTTTTTGTTTGGTGCTCAACACCTCAATTTCTTATCCTGCTAGATTGTCTTCAACAGGAAGGTCCTGGTCACCATTCACCTGGTGCATACAGGGTGCCTGGAGCTCAGACAGACAGGACCCCACCAGGGTCCACTCACCTGGCAGCAGGTAGTACTAGCTTTGGCTTGGAGCTCAGTGGGATCTCTTTCTAGCCAATCTCCAAGGGGTCTCCTGGGAACAGTGGCCTTGGGAAGCTGGAAAAGGACCTGGGATACCCACAACAGGGGTCCAAGAGGAGATTTGGTGGTGGTGATTTTGACTCCCTGGGTCATCACTTCACAGCTTCCCTGGTCAGGAGGTCGGGACAAGGTCCCATGCCAATGCGAGACAGAAAGTCCTCGAAGGCCATATGTAAACCATATTGATGGAATCCCATCCCTGGAGAGAGGTTTAAATGTCCCAAGGGCTCACTCTGTGCTGCACGCAGCACTCCAGCTCATTATGTGGAAATCTTGCATGAAACAGACATGTGAAAAACTCAACACTTGTCATATAAGAGCCAACTCCTGATCAGAGAAACAGGAGCTCTGGGCTCCCCTACAGGACCTCCGGGTAGCCCTGACCCCCAGTTCTGAGGGACTGGTGGCTCTTCAGTTTACCCAGAACCCAATGTCCAGTGTTCCAGTGTCAGCTCCTGAGAGACCAGGGGATCAAGACGCATGGTAGAGGTGGCCAAGGCCCTAAACTGAGGAACTGAAGGTCAGACATACGGAACAGAAGGACTCTTCACACTTCCCACTCCACCAATTATCCTAAGGAAGAGACCTGGAAGGTGACTGCAGTTGCTTGAGATCTTCACTGGGACAAATTTCAAGCCCCTCTTACAAGGACACTGAGGGAAGGCCACTTCTGTTTCACCTGTTACTCTGCCCATTCCATGTGCTCATGTAGGCATAGTTATGGAGTTCTCTAATCAGATGGTCTCACTGGACAAGAACACTGGGAGCCAGACACTGGGCAAGGTTCTCTTGCTTGCCAGGAACTGCTGTCTGAAATGCTATGACAAGAAGGAAAAAGGCAGAACAGAGAGGTCTTGGGCTCTAGGAGTGGTTCCACCTCACTGTGGGGTTGGTCTTTGCATCCCAAAGCCTATGAGGTGCTGGCCTTTTTCACTCATCCATAGTATCCCTAGCAGAGGCCACCAGTACTTCCCAATGCATCGAATGTGTGTGTGTGTGTGTGTGTGTGTGTGTGTGTGTGTGTGACCGGATTCCAGTTTCCAGTTTCCAGGACACCAAGACGTTCCCCCTCTTCCCCAGGCACGCTGGAGGGCAAGGAGTGAAGGATCACAAAGCACAGGGTTTTGCACTTAATATCCCTGACCCAGACCTCCTGTAGATCTTTTGCTTGGAAGGGACACTCAGCCTGTGTGGAGTGGGACTTGGCACATGTGGTTCTGCCGATCTTCATGCTCAAGTAGTAGTTTATTCCAGCCACAACTGAAGGTAGGTAAAACGAGCCACTCGGTGACCGATCTCCCTCACACATAGCAGATGTTGGATGGTTGAGGTCAATGTGAATGCTGGGGATTAGCCTGCACTCATAAGTATTCAAGTGCACTCCTGCTGGATGCAAGCCATTGCTTCTTGAGGGACAGATGCAGCACCTGCTCCAAGAAGTCTTCTGAAGCAGAGTAAGAGCAGGAATGTATAAACAGCAGGCTCCATAGAGTTCTGGATGCCCTAATGTACTGTAGGATGGGAGGCTACTGCAAGGTGTAGCAGGGCTGTCCAAATAGGTAGGCAGGGCTCTATGCCTAGCTCTGGGTCCACCGGATTCTGGCATGCACAAACCTCCAGGATCCAAACTTACCCAGAAGACCTAGTGCAGATTAAAACTGTATAGCAAAGGACGTAGACCCTCCAACTGGGCAAGGTAGCAAGCACAGAGCAGTGGCCCTACGGGATAGGAGACTGAGCCGGGACAGGCTACAGGGACCAGAAATGTCCTCAGTAGACATTGGTCACACAGCATGAAGCTCAGTGGGTGACTGAGTGTGAGTGTGGCTTGCTAAAGACAGCCTGGTCCTTGACTGGAGGGCAGGTTCCTCTGAGCAGGTAGAGTCCACAGTGCGGTGCATCCTAAGGGTCAGAAGAAGCCACACAATCCACACACAGATCTATGTTTTACAAGGAACCAGGAGCAGGGCCCATGAAGCCAAGAGTGACCACAGGAGAGATAGTCACAGGGTCCAGGGTGCTCTCTGCTCCTATTGCTTCTGCTCTGAAAATTTGATGTCATGTCAGTGTCATGAGATGAAGCATAGGGAGTGGAGGTGGGGAGAGCAGGGCACAGGCAGGAGGCTGTGTGTCTGCTGTGTGTTCACACAGCAGCTTTATATTGGTTTATGGCTCACACAGATCCTACTCCAGGGTGTGGTAGTCGGCATTAAGCTGGGACTCTCTGAACCTGTCCTGACACAAGCTACCTCTGCCAGCTGGGACTAGCACAGCACCTAAAGAAGGAGCTACGCACTGTGCGTGCCGTGACCCAGACCCTGCTGCAGATGACAGGTTCTGGATACAGCTGCTAAGAGCTAGGGTGCAGCAAGCAGGGATTTCTGCTGCACGGGGAGCTGGGATTGGTCTGCAGGGTGCAGTTGTGGGATCACCTGGAGGGCACTGGGCAGGGATTCTTTCGGGCACAGGCCACCCATGGAAAAGCCCATCCATCCCTTGAGCCCCAGAGGATACTGTCCTGATGATGGGCACTGACCACCTTCACCGTGCGGCTGAGGTGCTGGTCATTGTTGGCTGCATTGTAGACTTTGAGGGCAAAGGCCACCATCTGTTGGACATCCTCGTCATTAGTGTGCACCTTCTGCACAAGACCCCCTGGTGTCTCTCGGTGTTGTCTTGCCCTGGCCAGAAGGCTCAGAGCCATAGCCACAGTCAAGGTGGACATCAGGAGCAGTGGGACATGCATGGTCAAGGCCATGACTGCTGCGTGTGGAGCTGCAGGGAGCAGAGGTCAAGTGTGCTGCCTACTCTGGGCACTGCTTTTATCCCAGAGGGTTGAAAATGCTGCTCAGCCACTCCCTATCCTGTTCTCTTCCTCGTTACCACCTCGCCCCACTCAGCTTTCTTCTCCTCCATCTGCCCACACTGCTTCTAACATGGCCCCTATGGTATTTATGAGGACATCAAGATCTGGAAGCTGATAGACTTCGGACCCCTCAACTCCACACATACAGAAATGAGGAAAGAATGCTGTTGGCTTCATGGAGGCCTCAGAGGTCAAACCATCCTTGAGCTCTGCATGAAGCTTGGGGAATCCTTGGAGCAGGAATACTATTCCAGTGGCTCCAGGAATCCTAGTCCCTACTCTGTCCTTGGGAGCTTCTCTCCGAAATATGGGTTATTCCTTTACTTAGGAAAGGGATTCTCCATAAATATTCTGTGTCAGTCAATCAACAGATCTCCTGAGAACTACTCCCAGCCAGATGGTACAGGGGTGAGATGGGCACAGGTGGCTCAGTTTAGAGGGGACACTGGGTGGCACCCCACAGAGCTGGAATGTTGACTACATGCTAATTTATGTCTTTGATTGCCATATCAGAAAGGTAAAGACAGGTGATATTATTTTAATAAAATGTCTATTTAACCTTTATGCTAAATAAATGTCACTAAATGTTACAGGGCAATTCTTAATGAGGCATTTCATTCTGAAAAGGAGAGAGGGTGGAGAGGAGAAGGAGAGAGTGAGAGCGAGAGCGAGCGAGAGAGAGAGGTCTTAGGAATGTGGGTGTTTTTGACTTTAGAACTGCAGGGAAGGTGTTCATGGGGACTGTCCCCTTTTCTTGCTCCCATGGCCCAATCGGTAGTGCCTGAGCACCAGCTTTAGGAAATTTGAGGATAGGTAGAAACTCTTTGGATCAGGGAATCACTGGAGCTCTTCTGTAAGGACTAGGGACAGAGGCAAGGACACTGGCTGAAAGTCTCTTTGAACCTGAGAGAATGAGGGGTCCTGTCTAGAGCAGACTAAAGAGTGAGCAGAAGATGAACCCAGGGGCAGGTCTGGGGCAGAGATCTCTATCCTAAGAGCACGAAGCCAGGGGTCAGGGCCACGCAAGCCCCTCTTACAAGGACACTGAGGGAAGGCCACTTCTGTTTCACCTGTTACTCTGCCCACTCCATGTGCTCGTGTAGGCATAATTATGGAGTTCTCTAACCAGACGGTCTCACTGGAAAACATCACTGGGAGCCAGAAACTGGGCAAGGTTCTCTTGCTTGCCAGGAACTGCTGTCTGAAATGCTATGGCAAGAAGGCAAAAGGCAGAACAGAGAGGTCGTGGGCTCTAGGAGCGGTTCCACCTCACTGTGGGCTTGGCCTTTGCATCCCAAAGCCCATGAGGTGCTGGCCTTTTTCACTCATCCTTAGTATCCCTAGCAGTGGCCACCAGTACTTCCCAATGTATCGTGTGTGTGTATGTGTTTGTGTGTGTGTGTGTGTGTGTGTGTGTGTGTGTGTGTGTGTGTGTGACTGCATCCCAGTTTCCAGGACACCAAGATGTTGCCCCTCTTCCCCAGGCATCCTGGAGGGCAAGGAGTGAAGGATCACAAAGCACAGGGTTTTGCACTCAATATCACTCTTCTGAGTCACCATGTTGCCAACAACAACCTATGAGCTCAACCTCCTGGAATAGCAAACAAGCCCAATGCAGGGCAGCCCATATCTGTTCTGAACACTGCACTCCTTGCTGTGGGGAAGGGTCCGGCTGAACTCCACACAGAGAGACAGCGCTGGTGTCCGTGGGTGGCAGCTGGGATGCACATGCCCAGGTGTGGAGGTGCCACTTGCCCTCTGACCCGGGGCCTCCATCTTGGGTGTAGGCTGGAGCTTTTCTCCAGCAGCTCCACACACTGATGCACTTTCCTTTTGTCTCATAAGAGGCCCAGGTTCTACATGGGCAAAGGTGAACTAGAAGCTCCATTCATTTCATCTTTAGGGAAGGTGAGGAGAGAGAGGCAGACCTTCAGGCACCAGCTCTGCATGCATGGGTGAGGCCACCGAGCTGTTCCTACTGCCCAACTCTGTGTGTACTCCGACTTCTATTGCAAGCCACAGCCTATATCAGGCCAGCATCCTGGGCCCCTCCTTCCCTGACCATGTTCAGGGGTCACAGTGCTGAGTGACAATGTCCCCAGCTATCTGCCCTTCGTTATCCCAAGATCCAGGAGTCCCAAAGGGGCAGCCTTGTCCCAGACCTACAAAAGTGTCTCAGTGGATCCAGCCCATCTTCCTATAAACCTTCCCCTGCATACTAGGACTACAGGACTCAGGAGGAGCTGGTCCAGGTTTTTATTAAGCAAGGCAGCATCAGCCTTGCACAGGTGTGGTTGAGATCAAGAAGAAAGGGAGAGGGCAGAGCTTGTGTGCGTCCACACGGCCAGGAGAAGTTCATCAGTGTTAGAACGACAGAAAGATTGCTGGAATGTGTCAGGGGTGCATCACGGAGTTGGGGACCCTGCAGGAGAGGGCTGGAGTAAAGGGCAGTCAGTATGGCCTGGCATGAATCAGAACCTCAGGCATCACGACAGCTAAAACTGCGCACAGAGATGTAGTCATCCTAAGGCCTGTTGTAGATCACAAAGCTGCAGTGTTGATCCTGACAAAAGAAGAGAAATGTTGAATTCATCCTCAGGAAATAGGGGTTACTTCAGCCACAGGCATTAGAGAAAAGAAATCGTGGAGTGGAAGTCCCTCATGGTGTTGTCTCAAGCTCAGTGATCCTTGCTCCTTCCCCATGGCAACCAGGGAGAAAGAGCACCCTGCAGGTGCAGGAACTCAGAGGTCACAGGCAAGGCAGGTACTCACTACCTCAGCTCCTCCACCTCAGTTCATCGCTGTTCTGAGAAGCACCCAAGGCTGGGGGCCCAGAAACCCATGTGGGTGGGTTGACAGCGAGTTAGTGCCCAGATTACAGCTTACTGGATATTATTTTAATAAAATATCTATTTAACCTTTATGTTAAATAAATGTCATTAAATGTTACAGGGCAATTCTTAATCAGGCATTTCATTCTGAAAAAGAGGGGGTGAGAGGAGAAGGAGAGAATGAGAGCGAGAGAGAGAGAGAGGTTTTTGGAATGTAGGTGTATTTGCCTTTACAACTGCAGGGAAGGTGTTCATGGGGACTCTCCCCATTTCTTGGCCCCATGGCCAAATTGGTAGTGCCTGAGCACCAGCTTTAGGAAATTTGAGGATAGGTAGAAACTCTTTGGATCAGGGAATCACTGGAGATCTTCTGTAAGGACTAGGGACAGAGGCAAGGACACTGGCTTAAATCTCTTCGAATCTGAGAGAATGAGGGGTCCTGTCTAGAGCAGACTAAAGAGTGAGCAGAAGATGAGCCCAGGTGCAGCTCTGGGGCAGGGATCTCTATCCTAAGAGCATGAAGCCAGGGGTCAGGGCCATGCAAGCCCATCAGTAGCCATATCTCACAGCTGTAAATTTCCCTGAGTACTGGTCATAAAACCACCATATTTTGTGTTCGCTAAGCTGGTTTTCAATCTTGCTTTTGTTGCCATCAGATTCAATGCCACATTCTCGCCTTTTGGGATAGGAATGTGTATTGGGTGCCACTCTACCAGCAGTACTTAATTTTCCTTTTGTACTTTTATGGGGAATAACAGCTCAGAGTTTGGTTTGCTTTCAAGGGAGACTTTGGGGAGCTCGAATTGTTGAAATGTTGGTCACTTTTAGAGATGGTTTGAAAAAATACAGCATAAAAAGATATGTGTAAGATTTTTGGGAAATACAATGGCCACCGCATCCTGATGTTCCCAAAATTAGTAAATTATCAGGGCTTAGAGCTGAAGTAGAGTTAAGGAGGCAGGCTCTGGTCAGAGGAAATGGGCCATGGTGGGCATGGCCACATGGTGTGTGCCTCTTTATCGGCTCTCATCTTGTTCTTCTGTCTGACCAGTGCCATGACTTCTGTAGCTACTCCTCTATTGTACCCGTCTGCAGTGGAGTACACCAACAACGGACTATAGAATGAGCCAAGACAAACCTCTACCCTTGAAGCAGTGGGTGTCCAGTATAGTCTCCCAATGAGGAAAATGTGACCTTCACAGGCTGTCTTAGGAGTGCATTAGGTGGTATTCAGCCAACAGCAGCTCAGACCCGCCTGGACAGGATATCAGCAGCCAGAATCAACAACAGGTGAAGGAAGAATCCCCCTGGACCATAAACTGGAAAACAACCCAAGTTGCGAAGATGACCCAGCTGCACAAAGATGGCTAAAACAGACAACAAGGTTTGAATATAGATGAAGTGGCCTTCTATTAGAAGAGTCCGTGTATGATTTTCAAAGTGAAAAATGTTAGGGCCTGGCTCCACAGATTCACAGAAAAGCTTACTTGTTAAGAGCTTAACATATTTGGTGACCTTGAGATTAATCCATGCTCTTCACTATGCTGAATATACCACCGACCTTAAGAACTAGAAGACACCACTCTTCTTGTGCTCTGTGAACAGCAGGCCAGAGCTAGGGACCATATCAAGGAGGCCCCATTGTTTCAGGTCCATGCAGTTTCCTCATGCTCATGTGTGAC
>PVKA01041544.1:0-18014 GCA_004027165.1 Ctenomys sociabilis | reverse complement strand
ATTGTTTTCCATCCTTTGACTTTGAGCCTATGAATGTCTTTTTGTGTTAAGTGTGTTTCTTGTATACAGCATATTGTTGGATTTTGTTTCCTAATCCACTGTGCCAGTCTATTTCTCTTAATTGGAGAATTGAGTCCGTTTACATTGATGGTTATAATTGAAATGTGCTGACTTATGTTTGTCATGATATTTAGCTGGTGTTGTTTACTCCTTTGTAACATGTGTTTAATTGACTGTCCCGTTTAGTGGGTTCCTTCCATTCTCTTGCATGGAGTTCTGGTAGTTGTGGTCTCTCTCTAGAACCTCTTTCAGCAGCCTGTGGAGGGATGGCTTTGTCATCATGAAATTCTTTGGTTGTTCTTTGTCGTGGAAGTATTTCACTTCTCCATCAAACTTGAAAGAGAGTTTTGCAGGGTATAGTAGTCTGGGCTGGAATTTGTTTTTGTGTAGGACTTGAAGAACTCTGCTCCATGCTCTCCTTGCCTTCATTGTTTGTGTAGAGAAGTCGGCTGTAATTCTGATAGGTTTTCCATTGAATGTGAGCTCCTTCTTCTCTCTCGCAGCTTTCAGTATATTATTTTTGTGTTGGATTTCTGCGATCTTAACTATTATATGTCTCGGTGTGTTTCTACTTGGGTTGAGGTTATTTGGTGTTCTGTATGCTTCAGTGACCTGAATGTTGGATTGTTTCCTCATATTTGGGAGGTTTTCTGCAATTATTTCTCCCTAAATTCTTTTTATATCATTTGTATTGACTCCTTCATTCTCGTTGATACCAATTATTCTCACATTGTTCATTCTGGCATCATCCTGCAGGTGATGGATTATTTTTTCCTGCATTCTTGTTGTTTTTAAGAGATCCTTTATCACCTTTTCACTAGCTGTTCCGGCATCTTCAAGATCTGAAACTCTGTCTTCGCTTTCACTCAGACGGTTTTGTAGACTCGTGATTGCTATTTTTAGTTCATCTATATCTCTTTGACTGTGTTTCATATGTTCTATTTCTTTTCTGTATTGCTCATTCAAGGAATCCATCATATTTCTGATCTCCTCAATTTTTTTATCCATGTCTTCTTTAAAGGTAGTTATTAATTCTTTTTCTTCTGTGTTTCTTCCAAGTTGGATTTCCTCTGTATATTTCTGGACTTGTTTCGGTATTTCAGATTGTATGACTTCTAAAAGTTCTTTTTTGATTTCAGAACTTATTTCTGCTTTGAGCTCCTCATGATCTTTTTGTTGTTGTTTCTTTGCTTCAGATGCTGTTAATTCATATATATCAGTTGGAATAGTGCTCTCTGCACTTGTTCTGGGTGAGCATCATTTTTCCACCCAATGTTTCTGGAATTCATTCTTTATTTCAGATTCTATGTATTCAAATATTTCTTTTTTAAATTGGAGAATTACTTCTCGTTTTATTTCCTCTATAGCTTTCTGCTGTTGTTCCTTTGCTGCTGTATCTGTTACTTCATTCGTTGCAGCTAAGCTAGTGTCCTCTGCCCTTCCTGATGGACTCGAGGTCTGGGATTGCATTTTTCCCCTTCTCTTTGTCATTTTGTATAGCACTGATCTTTGACCTTTGGTGTAGAGCTTTGGTGCAGTTATAACCTTAGCTTGTTATGAGATTCGTGTGCCAGTCTATTAAGTTTGAGATTTTCCAGGTATGCCTATCCTGGGTCTAGCTGTTGTGTTCAGTTCCTTTTTTGCTGCAGCTCCTTTGGTTCCCCTATGTTGGATCCTGGGGTCAGCCCTCCTGTGTCAGGCAGGGCATTCCCCAGGTGGGTGGGCCTGGGCTTTGGTGGGTTTTCTGGGCTCACAAAAGGATAGTGGATGATCTTATTCATTGAGTAGGCTGTACCGAGCCGGCCAGCTTGTGCTGGGTCTGGGTCTACAGGCCGTAACCCAATAAGGCTGGGAAAGGTCCCTCTGGTGCAGTGGGCCTGGAGCCCTCACTCACAGGCCAGGCTGTGCTGGGTTTCGGTCTGTAGCGTGGGACTGTGGATTGCTGAGAAATGTCCCTCCTGTGTGGTAGGCTTGGAGTTCTCACTCCAGGCCGACCTGCACTGGGTCTGGGGCTGTGGGGTGGGACCAGTAATCACCTGGAAATGTTTCTCTGGCACAGTGTGCCTGGAGCTGTCACCGGGCCACGGGAGGTGACGGGCAGCTTAATCCCTGGGAAATGTATCTCAGGCATGACGGGCCTGAGGTTCTACACTCACTGACCTTTGATGCCCAGAGAATCGGGGAAATTCACACTCAATCAGTGGGCTTTAAGTCAGGGGATCCGGGGAGGTGTTGGTGAGTGGGTCCTGAGCTTTCAGGCCAGTCACTGGCTTGGAGGAGTTGGGGACAGGGATCCGCGTAGCGCGCATGGGAAGAAGCCAAAGGCTCTCCCTCAGACTCACCACACTCTCACTGATCTGGGAAGCTTGGTGAGTCCTGTAAATTCGCTCTCGCTGGGCGAGCTTGGCATTTAAACCAGGAGGCCGCTGGAGTCAGCCACTGTCTCAGGCTGGTCTCTGGCTGGTTGGGCATGGGCGGGATGGAGGAGGATGGCGGAGTGGCCCTAGTTGTTTTTAAGAGATCTTTTCTTACCTTTTCTCTTGCTGCACCAGCATCTTTAAGATCTGATACTCTGTCTTCACTTTCATTCAAACAGTTTTGCAAGCTTGTGATTGAGATTTGAAGTCCCTCTGTATCTCATTGGCTCTGCTTCATGCAATTTAATTCTTTACTGTCTTGCTCATGCAAGGAATCTGTCATTTTTTCTGATGTCCTCTACTTTTTAAATCAATGTCTTCTTTAGAAGCAGTTATTAATTCTTTTATGCAGTTTTCTTTTTATATTGCCTTTCCTCCATATGTTTCTGTATTTGATTCTTTACTTCAGATGCTATGAATTTAGCGTTTTTTTATTTCAGAAATTAATTCTGCTCTGAGTTTCTCTATACCTTTCTGCTGTTATTTATTTACGTCTGATGCTATTCATATATTTCAGCTGAACTAGTGTCCTCTGCACTTGTTCTGGGTGGGCATTGGGTTTCTTTCATATGTTTCTGCATTTGATTCTTTAGTTCAGTTGCTATCAATTCAGAAATTTCTTTTTTATTTCCAATTTGAGTTCCTCTATACATTTCTACAGGCATTTCTTTATTTCAGATGCTACTGATGCATTGATTTCAGCTGTGTAATTTCACTGTGCTAGTGTCCTCTATGCTTGTTATGGGTGGGCTTGGGGTCTGAGATTGCATTTTGCTCATTTTTATTGTCATTTTGTATACCACTGTCTTCTGACCTTTGTTACAGAGCATTGGTGTAGTTATAACCTTAGCTCCTACTGAAATTCAAGTGTAGATCTAGAAAGTTTGAATTTATCCATTTGTTCCAGGCTTGGGTCTGGCTTCTGTTCTGAGATCTTTCCTGCTGAATCCCTTGGGAGTGAACCTGCTGTACCCCTCTTGCAAGATGTTCTGCTCCTGGACTTCCTGGGTGGTTCTGTCCCCTACTCTCTCTGCAAGGACTACAGCTTCAGAGTTTCACCTTAGGCCTGTATGCCAGGCCTGAGCTGCATCTGAAGGGGACAAAGGGACTAGGGTAGGGGAGAAGCTCTCCCACACACTCCCTCGTCCTAGGATATGGCTGGATCTGTGGGTCCCAAGAACGTGGCAGAAGTTCTCTCTCACTTGGTGGGCATAAGGGGTGTGCAGTGGTGGTGGGGATGTCCCAAGGACACAAAGGGGGTCTCACTCACATGTTGTGCCTGGGTTTAGACTGGACAGGTCCCATTGGTGCATGGTAGCCAGAATCTAGTTGTTTTTAAGAGGCAACTAGCTCCTTACCTTTTCACTAGCTACAATGTTTTCTTCAAAGTCTGAAAGTCTATGTTCACTTTCATTCAAATGATTTTTTGCATATCTCTTTGAATCTGTTTCCTGCATTCTACTTCTTTCCTATATTGCTCATTCAAGGTTTCCATCAATTTCAACTTTTCTCTATTTTTTATTAGTGGTACACAAACGTATACACACACACACACACACACACACACACATTAGTCTCCTCTCATTAGTTATTTTATTTATTTGCATTTTTATTCATTTTAATGATATAAAATAGCAATGAAACAGTTTCAAGAGAGGTTAGTAGGACAGTTATAATACATTGCATATTGTTGTCCTAGGAGTAATCAGAGGACAAGATGCAGACATGATATCTTGTCTAGACAATCTAGACAATATTAGTACAGACCTTTCTTCACATTGAAGGCAGAGATAGAAGGTAGCTGTATTTTGTAGAAGGTAGCTCCTATTTTGTATATATGTATATTTTTTTCACTACAAAATGGTCCTTCACTTATGTCCCCTTTTTGTTTTGTTTTGTTTTGTTTTGTTTTGTCAGAGATGGGTGCTCCCTCGTTATTAGGAAAGCTGTACTTGGAGAACCTTTAAACTTTTAAAAGACCTTTTCATACTTGATACCAGTTCACCTATTGTAGGTACTTGAATTCAGAAAAGAAGCCCAATATACTCCAATAGTCTATAATAGTAGTGGGTTGTCACCAAAACTGGCAAATGTCTGAAGTTGTTGACTTGCACTTTTTACAGCTCATCCTTATACAGCTCAGGATATTAATATGGCATTTCTTTGTGTACCTCACGGTTATACTTTTCTGCTGAGTGGCTAAGACCAAGTTAAAGCAAGACCCATATAAGTAAAAATGTAGCTTTTGTACCTGGAAAGATCAGCCAAATCCCCCTCAGATTTACTCTGAGACTATGTACAGCATGTTGTAGATCTTTTGTCAGTGTTAGCCATCTGGATGAGTCACAACCATTGCTTGACCAATTGGCTGTCTGTGAAAGTTTGAGAGATTTTTTTCCTCTCTAGCTGACTCTTTCGGCACACTCTACATCGTCACTCACTTTCTTCTGTGGCCCCATAATCTACTTGGTCAGAAAATCTGGGACACCACTGAGTCATAAGTTATCAGAGCACAGGTTCTCTTATGTCTGAGTCCTCTCTGATCTTGAAGGGCTAGGGTCAAAATATTGTCTACTGTCGGGAGCCATTCCAAGATGGCAACCGCTCCTCGCTCCCCCGCCCATCGTGTCTGCCAAGATGGCGCTCATATCCGGCTTCTGGGTTCTTGTTGCTGTGCCTGGGTCCCGCCTATTTAGAGAAATGCCCGCCACTTTTGTGACTCTGCCAATGATATGCGAACACATGTACAATTGTGATTGGTCTATGAAACCTGTATAGCTCACTCTGTCAGGAAGTTCATTGTTGCTTGCACGTAGGACGCCGCGGTTAGCGGACGCATGTAGAGGCTCGCATCCCGATCCATAAAGGCTTGCTGAACCCGTTATAAGGTGTCTTGGTGTCTTCTTCCGCGGGACGGGAGCGGCGCCGGACAGTCTACCCTTGTAGCCCCTCTTTTTCTCTAATATTTGGTCTGCAAACTTTAGTTGTTAGACATCCAGAAGAGAAGCTTAATGATATTATTATCCTCTAACAGAGTCAGTTAAGCTTAACATAACTATCTGTCTGGATAGCAAACACCTTGGACATAACACAGAACTGCTATTTTCCACAAGAATGGATATTATAAGCTATCAGTCCCTGGAGAGTGTGAAAAAAACAACACATTTTTACACAGAAAAATTAGAAATCAAACCTTATACAAGCAGGAAAATCCTATGACTTTTTTCTCATCATTTACTTTCTTTTATTACCTTTTTTCTTTACAAACATTTACTTTAAAGAAAATCTTTAAAGTATAGCAATCATTTATATAACATTAGAAGCAGTATGCATTTAGAAGACCAAAATGACAGGCATTTTAAGCAAGGGTTTATTTAGTATTACTCACCACTATCCCCAGTTGAGTCACTCAGTTCACAGACATCAGCATATACAGTCAGTCAGGATAAGAGCACTACCCATCAACGGCTATCTTCAAAATCCTGATGGAGAGCCTTAGGACCATTGTCTTGACTATATTGTTTATATAAATATATAGATTTGCCCTGGCCATATTTCCTTTCTTTTCTCCTCTCACTCTTTTTTTGTTTAATCCTTAAGTTCTTCCTTTCCATTTAACTGTGTTGTACCTTTCCATTTTTATTTCTTCTTTTGAGTTCTTTTTTGGATTTTTTGGCAGAAATGGGGATTGAAATCAGGCCCTTGCACTTGCCAGACAAGCACTTATTCTACTCAGCCACCTCCCCCAGCCTTGAGTTTTTACACTAGGGAAACAATATAATATTTACACACATGGTTCTGGCTTTTTTCATTTATGAGTATATCTTCAATTTGCATCCACTTATATATGAAGGCTTTGAGTTAATTTTTCTTTATAGCCAACTAATATTCCATTGTATAAAAATATCACATCTTTTTCATCCATTCCTCAAGTAATGGGCACTTTAGTTGTTTCCAAGATTTAGCTATCACAAATTGTGCTGCTATAAACATAAACCCAGATATGTCACTATGATGTTTTCAATTTTCTGGGAAAATTTCCAGAAGGGGGATAGCTGGATTGAATGGGTTTTCCAGTCCACATTTTTGAGGACTGATTTCCATAATGATTGCACCACCCTACATTCTCAACAGCAATGGAAAAGTATTCCTTTTCCCCAAAGCCTCTCCAACATTTGTCGTTTGTTGATTTCTTTATTATAGCCATTCTTTCTGGGGTGAGATGGTATCTCAGTGTTATTTTAATTTTCATTTCAAGAATGGCTAGTGATGTGGATGATTATTTCATGTATTTATTAGATTCTTGTATTTCTTCCTCTGAGAAGTGTGTGTTCATCTCAGATGCCCATTTCTGGATTGGGTCTTTAAATTTTGGAGCCCTAATGATTTTTACTTCTTTATAAATTCTAGATAGACCTTTGTCTGAATGCTTATTGGTTAAGATTTTTTCCAATTTTGTGGGTTGTCTTTTCACTCTGTGGTAATTTCTTCTGATGTGCAAAAATTTTTCAATAAGAGGAGTTCCCAGTTGTTCATTCTTTCAAGTATTTCCCTGAACACATTTGTTTTAGTTCATGAGCTGTTTCCCTACCCTTATGTCTTCATATTTTCTCTTCTAGAAGATTTAGTGTTTTTGTTTTAATGTTTAGATCTTTAATCTATTTTGAGTTTAGCTTAGTGTGTGGTGATAGACCTGGATCATTTCAGATTTTGGCATGTAGAGAGTCAGTTTTTCCAGCACCATTTGTTAAAGAGAATATCTTTCTTCCAGTAAGCATGTTTGGCCTCTTTGTCAAATATAAGATGGCTTAGTGTGTTTGTAATTGCATTTGCATCTTCTAATCTATTCCACTGATGCTCAGTTCTATTTTTTTGCCAATACCATGCTAATTTTATCACTGTAGCTTTGTAGTATAATTTAGAGTCAGGGAATGTGATGCCTCATGCCTTGCCTTGTTGCACAGGATTGCCTTTGATATTCTAGGTTTTCTCTGGTTCCAAATAAATTTTACTAATGATTTCTCTGGGTCTGTGAGGTATGGTGGTGGTATTTTGATGGGGAATATATTAAAAGTTATATACCAATTTTGGGAGTATGGTCATTTTCACAATGTTGGTTCTTCCTTTCCAAGAGCATGGAATATCTCCATTTTTTGAAATCCTCTACAATTTCTTTTTACAGAATACTGTAATTTTCATTGAATAGATCTTTTACTTCTTTAGTTAGATTAATTTCAAGCTATTTCGTTTTCCACGGTGTTTTGGGTCTTCCAAGTAAAGTATCATGCCATCTGCAAATAATGATAGTTTAACTTCTTCTTTACTTATTCCTTTTATTTCTCTCTCTTGTTCTAGTTAATGATTCCAGAACCATATTGAATAGGATTGGTGCTAGAGGACAGCCTTATCTTGTACTTGATCTGAGAGTAAAAGATTTCCATTTTTCCCCATTTAGAATTATATTTGCAGTTGGATTGTCATAGATTGCTTTTATCAGACTGAGATAGAGGCCATCTATTAGAATTTTCAGTAGGACTTTGAATATGAATGAGTGTTGGACTTTGTCAAAAGCCTTTTCTGCATCAATTGAAATGATCATATCATTTTTATGTTTGGCTCTATTGATATACATTTGCTTATATTGAAACATCCTTGCATCCCTGGGATAAATTCTACCTTGTTATGGTGTATAATCTTAATGATTTGCTGTATCCTATTTGCTAGGATTTTACTGAGGATTTTTGCATCTATGTTCATGAGGGAGGTTGGCCTGTAGTTCTCTTCTTTGTTTGCATCTTTCTCTGGTTTTTGTATCAGTATAGTACTTGCCTCCAGAAATGATTTTGGGAGAATTGTTTCCTTTTCAATTTCACTGAAGAGTGTGAGGAGTATAGGGATTATATCTTGTGTAAATTTCTTATAGAATTCAGCTGTGAATCCATCAGGACCTGGACTTTTCTTTGTCTGTAGGTTTTTTTATTACATTTTGAATTCCCTTGGCTGTGATTTCATTACTGAGAATTCTTACATCTTCTTCATTCAGGTTTGGTAATTTGTATCTTTCTAGGAATCTGACCATTTCTTCTAAGTCTTCAATTCTGTGAGAGTAAAGATTCTCAAAATAGCTATTTGTGATCTGTATTTCCACAGGGTATGTGGTAGTTTCAGTCTTTTCATTCCTTATTGCTTAACTTGAGATTTTTCTTCCCTCTTTTTGATGAGGTTAGCTAGGGACTTATTAATCTTATTTAATCTTTAAAAAAAAACAGCTTTTTGACTTGTTAATTCTTTGTATTGGTTTATTTGTGCCAATTGAATTAATTTCTGTTCTAATCTTTATAATTTCATCCATCTTCAGGCTTTGGGTTTGGTTTCCTCTTCTTTTTCTAGACATTTTAGGTGCAGTATTAGGGTATTTATTTGTTCCTGTTCTGTTTTCCTAATGTGTGAGTTCACAGCAATATTTTCCCTCTAAACAATGCTTTTATTGTGTCCCATAAATCCTAACAAGTTATGCTTTAATTTTCATTTAATTGTAGATATTGTTCAATTTCTTCTTTAATTTCATCTGTAACCCATTGGTTGTTGAGTAGGGTGTTGTTTAATATCCATGTGCTTATGGGATTTTTGCGGCTTCTTTTGTCATTTATTTTCAGTTTCATTGCACTGTGGTCAGATAATATACATGGATAATTTCTGTTTTCTTGCATATATACTAAGCATGACCTATGGACCAGTATGTGGTCTGTTTTAGAAAATGACCCATGTCAGCTGAGAAGGATGTGTATTCAGATGTTATTGTGTAGAATACTCTGCATATTTCTACTAAGTTCATTTGTTCCAAGGTCTGGTTCAGTTCTGCTACTTCTTTGCTAATTTTTTGTCTGGTTGACCTATTTTTTGGGGATAAGCAGGTATTAAGGCCTCCTGTTAAGATCGTGGTATGGGATATTAGATTTTTCATGTCTATTAAGATTTGTCATATATAGTTGGATGCTCCCTTGTTTGGTGCATATATATTTATGAGTGTTACCTCTTCCTCTTGAACTTTTCCCCTGCTTAGTATGTAGTGCAGTTCTTTATTTTGTTTGATCATTTTTTGTTGAATTTCAGACTATATGCAAGCAGGATTGCTACCCCTGCTTTGTTCTGAGCTGTTGGGATGTGTAGCATTGTTCTCATCCTTTGACTTTCAGCCTATGAATTTCTTTATGAGCTAAGTGTGTTTCTTGTATAGAACATATTGTTGAATTTTGCTTCCTAATCCACTGTGCCAGTCTATTTCTGTTAATTGGTAAATTCAGTCCATCTACATTGATGGCTATAATTGAAATGTATTGACTTATGATTGACATGCTATTTACATGGTGTTGTACACCTTTTTCTCTTATGTTTGTTTGCCCTATTTGCTGGGTTCTTTCCATTCTTATTCATGGATTTCTAGTCATTTTGGTCCCTCTCTAGAATATCTTTTAGTAGTCTGTGTAGAGTTGGCTTTGTCATCATGACATTCTTTAATTGTTCTTTGAACTGAAGTATTTCACTTTTCCATCAAACTTGAGAGTTGTGTAGGGTATAACAGCCTGGGCTGGTATTTGATTTCTTGGAGGACTTGAGGTACTTTGTTCCATGTTCTTCTTAACTTTATAGTTTGTGAGGAGAATTCTGCCTTTATGTTCATGGGTTTTCCTTTAACTGCAATCGTTTTTTGTGTTTTTGTTTCTCTAGCAGCTTTGTTCTTGTGCTGGATTTCTGGGATCTTGATTATCGTATGTTTGGGTGTGTTTTTAATTGGATTGATGTTATTTGGAATTCTACATGTTTAGGTTACTGGAGTGTCGGATGTTGCTCCATATTTGGGAAGTTTTCTGCTATGACTTCTGTCCATATTATTTTTATATCATTTGTATTGGCTCCTTCTTTCTCATTGATGCCTATTAGTCTTACATTGTTCATCTTTGCATCATGTTGCAGATGATGAATCATTTCTTCCTGCATTCTATTTGTTTTTAAGAAATATTTTCTTACCTTTTCACTAGCTGCAACACTGTCTTCAAGATGTGAAACTCTATCTTCACTTTCATTCAAGCGGTTTTGCCAGGTTGTGATCGAGGTTTTAATTTCTTGTATATTTCTTTGAATCTTCTTCATGCATTCTGTTTTATATTACATTGCTCATTCAAAGTTTCCATCATTTTTCTATTTTCCTCTATTTTTTATCAGTGTCTTCTTTAAAAGTACTTAGTAATTTTTTTTTTCTTTCAGAACTGGGGATTGAACTCAGATCCTTGCACCTGCCAGGCAAGCACTTATTCTACTGAGCCATCTCCCCAGTCCAGGATTCTTTCATTATAGTTATAATTTCTTTTTTTATCTCAGGGAATATTTATGATCTGATTTCCTCTCTACCTTTGTACAGTTATTTATTTTTTTTTATTTCAGATGCTATTAATTCAGAAATTTTGGCTGTTTGATTCCCAATTTCTTCTCTATTGCATTTGTTCTGGGTGAGCTCAGGGCCTGACACTGCATTTCGCTTTGTCTCTTTGTCATTTTACAGTCAGCACTATCCTCTGACCTCTGGTGTAGAGCTTTGGTGCAGTTATTACCTTAGTACCTACTAAAATTCTTATTCAAGAGGCAGTTACAGTTTTGAATTTACAGAATTACAATTAGGAACAATGATAATGGGTAGTGATATTTAGCAGTTGACAAACTTTTGTAACTAATGGTTTGTATTTGAGACCGTAAGAGCAAACACTATGTCTGTGTAGCTAGGCAGATACTAAATTGAGAAATTGTATTCAAATTAGTTCCCTTGACTTCCATCTAATCACCTCCCCTTGATGTACATGGGGTTTTCCAGGCAGAATGGTTCAACCCAGTTACCCGCTGTCCCCTCTTTCAATCAAGAGTAGAGAGGACGCTCTCATAGATCTGGGTCTGGAAAAGTGTCTCCAGCATACCGAGTCTGGATCAACCAGACTTGTCCAGATGTGTGTGGCTTGGGTCTGCCTGCTGTGCTCAACCTCTTCCAGCTGGAGCCCATGAAAGTGAGCCTGCTGTGCCACTCTGGCAAGACATTCAGCTCCTGGATTAGCTGGGCTGGGCTGGCCCCTGCCCTCTCTGCAGGGAGTTCTGTCACAAGTTTCCACAGGAGGCCTGGCCTGTCTGAGGGAGGAGGTGCCCACAAGTGTATGGACAGTCCCACACCCACGCCGCACCTGGACTCTCCCTGGAGTGCAGTGAGCAGGCAGAAGGCCCCACATTCACGTTGGGCCTGGGGTCTGGCCGGAGAGGGACCTATCAGTGTCTTCTTACAAACACATAGTAATTATTTCATTGTAGTTATCTATTCCTTTTATATCTGTGAGATTATTTCTGTTCTGACTTCCTCTATATTCTTCTTCAGCTATTTCTTTACTTCAGTTGCTATTCTTTCAGAGATTTCAGATGTGTGGCTTTCAGTTTCTTCTATGCTGACATCTTCTGGGTTTGTTCTAGGTGGACTCGTGGTCAGAGAATACATTTTACTCCTTTTTGTCATTTTCCATTTCAGAGGGAACTCTTTATTTTGATTTCCATGATACCTTTTTGTGAAAGTTTGATAGCTGGTAGCTGTATCAGCACAGTCAGAGACTCTCTGTAAAGAGTCTGTTTTTCAGTTATCTCCCCTATGTAAGAGATTCTTCTTTTGTGGCTGTCCCAAGGTTTTGCCTTCTCTATTGATTGAGAGTGAAATGTTGGTTTCCCTTTGGCACTGTCCTCTGTCCTTCTGTGTAGGGCTTTGGTGAGGTTATGACCCAAGAACTTCCTGATATTAATACCCAAGGGAAAACATGTGGTTAGAGAAGATATGTTTTCCTGTTTATAGTAGTACAATTAGCAATACTAATAATAGCTAGTATTGAAATTTAGAAACTGACAAATCTTTGTAACTAATTAGTTTGTACTTTAGACCATAGAAACAAACATTATAGCTGTATAACAAAGCAAATCTTAAATTGGAAATTGTATTTAAATTAGTTTCCCTGAGGGGGAGGTCTGAGGACCTCCCTCTATGCAATGACAGTGTTCCAAGCACAGCAGCTCCTCCCAGTTACCTACTGCCCCCTCTGTGCCATGAGAATCTTCCTGTAGTTCTGCGCCTCAGTCTGGGCTCAGCTGGTACCAGCAGAGTACGCCTCACCCCACCAGGTCAGGAGCTACTGGACTCGAACTAGACTGGCAGGACCTGGCTTGGGTCTGGTTGCTGTGCTTAGCTCCTTGTAGCTGAGCCCAGTCCAAGTGGACCAGTATGTCCAATCCCACAGCTCCTTCCCAGTAGGTCCTCAGGGTGGAGTTAGCCTTCTGTGCGCTGCTGACTGCAACTGCAAGTCCCACAGCTCCTTCTTCATAGGTCCTCTGAGGTGGAGTGGGCCTGCTGGGTTCTGGTGACTGCTACTCCTATGGCTCCCTCCCAGTAGGCCCACCAAGCTGGAGTGGGCCAGCTGCTCCCTGTGGCTTCTGGTCCTGTGGCTCCTTCCCAGTATGCCCGCTGTGGTGGAATGGCCCTGCTGTGCCCAGTGGTTTCTGGTCCAGGGACGCCTTCCCAGTAGGTCTGTCGAGATGGAATTGTCCATAGCTTTGTTTTCTAAGCTGGATTTACTGAATTGAAAGTATAAGACCATTTTAAGCCATGAGACATTTTTGTGAAATATCTTACGAGACAGATTGCAATAATATACATACCTTTTAGCAATAAATCAACAAATTCTTATCAGCCTTAATATTTTTTTCAGTATTTACTAATTTATTAAGTTAAGTGGTTCCTTATTTAAAATTGTTGCCTGTTATAACTAATGAAATTTGGTATTTAGAGAGGTCATCTTTGATTAATGACAGCATTATTGTGTTAATTTCCACAGACTTAAAAACAATGTGGTTATACTGTGTTTGGACCACTCAGTAATCTGGCTGTGAATTTCTTTCTTCTTTCTTTTTTTCTTTTTTTCTTTCTTTCTTTCTTTCTTTCTTTCTTTCTTTCTTTCTTTCTTTCTTTCTTTCTTTCTTTCTTTCTTTGCTTTTTTATTAGGGAAGGGTATGCAGGATGTTCAGGGTGTCACTACTAGATCAGACTCATAGGGATCCACCTGTTTATAGCCTCCCAAGAGATTACAGGCACATACCACCACACCCAGTCTCAGCGTGCCCAAGGGGCAGAGCCAGCATGGCAGACCTAGGGATTGAACCCTTATCCCCTGCACCTGTTTGCAGGTGCTTTAATCCATTGAGCTATTTGGCCGGCCTGGCTGTGAATTTCTGCATTGGGAAAAATATAATGAAGTATGCAGTGGGATTACTATAGAAGCACTGCTCACCTTTCCCTTCACCTTCTCCATGGAAAGATGAATTCTTTCACAGTGCAATTTCCAGGAACTGCACCGGACTCCCCTTGCTTCCCACCGAGGATGAGATTTTTAGCATCACTGTGTTGTCTCAGATGCATGTTGCATCTCTAAGTCATTAATGGATATTTTGGAGCGTCCATGACGAAGACCCCATAGAGGCTTCCATTTGGCATTGCCCTGAGCCATACCTTCTATACAGAACCTACTATTCATTTTGGTAACTTAATTTTATCTCTTCCTTTGGAATGAATCCTTGCATGTGTCAGCATCAGCATATTAACATAACCTCTCTCCTCTATAGCTTCAGTTAACCTTTAAACCATTTCTAAAATTTTCTATAACTGTCTTCCAAAACCAGGTACTCCAGTCAATGGTATCAAATTAGCATGTTTAAGGGGTACTACACAAATAGCCAACATTGATTCACAGATGACTTTAAAAATTCAGCAAGCCAAGACTCCTACATTATTGATTCATGCTAACAAAACGACGAAGCATAGCTGATCTTTACAACACATGCTGGGCAGAATGGCATTTACAAATGCGGACAGACAGAACCAATTGGACCTAATTCTTTAAGGATTAAACTGATGCCTGCAATTAGGCCTGAAAAGGTGAGCAGTCTCACTTATGGGAGTTAAGACTCCCCCTACTCCCCAGAGTCCTGGTGCAATGTGTTTGTCCTTGGCTAATAATCATGGCACCCTTCTGCTCCACTGACCAGCTAGTTGTGTGGAATTTCCTTTGTCTGCTCGGGTTAATTCAACTGGTTTGTAAAGAACAGTGTGATGCTATTCCATCTCACCCCTTTAACTTTGAATAACAACTCACAGTTTGATGCTATCACTACAGAACAGGAGATGAGTCCAAGTAAGGGCATGCTGGGACAAAATGGTGGTACATCTTTTTATGTCTCATCCTCTGCTGGAATTAGACACCACAAGCCTTAGAAAACTTGGAAACATTTAAAATCTGATTTTTAAGGTTTATTTCTTTTTCAGCTTAAAGAAATACTTGGGCTTGACTTATAGCACCTAGTCCGGGAAAATAACTCTGCCTTCCACTTCTGAGTAATTTCAAGGTTAGGCTGATAAACATCACCCAAAGAACAGAAAATCTACTGGATAGCCTCCAAGATAACTCTGAAAGTCTTCCAGTTCGCAACGACTGCTTATCAGCAACACAGAGCAGCAATGCAGTAGGAAATGTTTTGCTGCCATGGAGAACAACAGGCGTCACCTGTGCTTGAAAGTTAAATTCTGTCCCGCCACTTATACAGTCTAGGGTAATACATGTTATAATGTTTTAACTTCCCACAGAACCTGTATCCAGCAGGGATATTTTAATACTCTGTTGGAATAGCTCAGGGAAACTCCTCCTCAAGAGTCTTTTTAAAAATAATCATAAGTCTTTGCCCACATTTGATTATTTCTTGGCTGTCACCCTCTTCCTTATCTTCCATAGCATCCTGCTCCTCCACTGCTTTCTGGTATGCACTTAGATTCTAGAAACAGCAAGAGCACACCTGAAGAAAAACTGCAGGATGAGACAATTTGCTGGACATGTAAACACTTCTGGAATAGGTTTTGTGAAAAATAATTAAAACAAAGATAAAACTTGAGTTATCCTGAAAAAGGATAAAGGATTGGTCATAGAGGACATAAGCACTGTCCAAAGAATGTAAAGCTTTATGACAGATTCAAACCCAGACATGCCAGCTGTAAAACTCATAATTATCCAGTTTACCAGAGAGATCAAGAGCAGAGTGCTTGCTAGCTGCTGCAGTGCGCAACAGCGAGGTCGTAGACTGGTCTGCAGGGAGCAAATCATTCTCTTCCACTGATGGGCTGTGCAGTTTTGAGTAGCTAATTGCACCGAGCATCAGTTTTCTCTCCTGTAAAAAGACAGAAATAATGACAACAAAGTGTGACCAAGTCCATTGCTCAAATGACATCAGGATTCACTCTCTCTTCAACTGTACCTTCTACTGAGTGTGATAGTTAGTTGATTGTTTCACTCTGAGTAAGAAACACCCAACTAAATCAAAGCAGTCTAGTTCTGAGCATGGAAGACCCTCCCGAGAGAGGACTGTCTCCAGAACAGTGTAAGAGAATGGAGGCTTGCTTCTGTTTCTTCGGAGCCACTCTAGCTTCACCTTTACCTTGGACTCTGACTGCTGGCTTCCAGTGCGGACCCTTCAGCCTTTCACTGTAGATGCTTCAGCCTCCTGATACTGCCTCAGGGGCTCCAGGGATACTACAAGGGGCTCCAGGCTTTTAACTGGATCCTTTGGATCTCCAGCTCTCGGACAGACCTTTTGTACTCTTCAACATCTGACTCTGGGGTGACCACTGTAAGCCAATCTCATAAATTCTTATATATTTGCCTGGCTCACATTAAATCTGTTTGTCTAGTAAGCACTTCCTGATACACTGAGCAAGTATAGCTCTTAGTCTTTTAGATGTATCCCTACTTCTTTGATCTCCTATTAAGCAAGAGCCCAGGTGAGACATCCTGATGCTTTCTGATTAGTCTGGGGAACAAGATTGCTGACTAAACCCTCAGCATTCTCTTTTACCTGAAATTGTAACACCTTCAGGAACTATGTGGATAGATAGCAGAATGGAGGGGCTCCTAGAAGAAGTGGGAGGCTGCAACCAGAAGATGGAGAAGAGGATGCACAAGCCCAAAGCACGACTGTTTGCCAGGTTTGTTCAACAGAAAATCAAGGATTATAACCATGATTTCCCACCCTAGCTGCAGATGAAAATCACCCAAGAAGCTTATAATGAAAAGGCTTTCTGAGCTTCAACCCCAGAAAGTTAAATTAAATGCACTTATCTGGGAATGAGACATTGGTAGTTTTGCAAAACATTCAGCTGATTCCAGCATTCAGCTAGGGTTAAGAACAGTGTCTGTGTAGACGTGTGTATAACCACACCTGGTACCCAAACCACACATCCAGATGAGATACCTGGGTATAGGAGTTTTCATTTTGAATCTCTTCTATGGAACAGAAACCAGATTTCCCATCTAAGACACTGAAAAGGCTACAGGGTCACATCACTCAATTTTCTGAGGCATGGAGTGTGTGTGTGTGTGTGTGTGTGTGTGTGTGTGTGTGTGTGTTCTCTATAGTAAGCAGTTCTTCAACTTTTCCCTTAAAAAGTTCCTTTATAATTTTCATCCTCAGGAATCGGCCGCGCCTTGTACATGGCCGCTCTCTCTGGGTGTGTTCCACGTGCTCCATATGCCTGAAGAAGCACCTCTGGTTACTGACACAACGCTGCAGCTAATTAGTGAGGCACTTCAGTTTAGGGCAGATCTGCTCTTGGGTATTCCTATGTTTTTGCTGCCTACAGTAAAGTCTAGAGGGAAGGTAATAAAATGAAGAAAGCTAGAAAACAAAATGATAGAAGTAAACCCAAACAAATGTGGCATGGCAATAAATGTAAATCTTTTAAGCTTTTAAGCTCCTCATTTAAAGGTCAGAGACTGCGATTGGGTCAGTTTAAAATCCAATCTTATGCTGTCTGCACCTGCTAGGCCTAAAACAAAATTATATATTTGGATTTAATGCAAAGATGTAGGCAAACTGGTGCCAGCCCTAAGCAAACAGAAACTAAACGGCAGACTGGACTGCATGTCAAGTACGGTAGAATCCAAGTAAAATATCTTAAAACAAAATAACAGGGCTATTTTATACTAATAAATATGCAATTCACAAGGCAGACAAACATTCATAAATGTTTGCTTGCTGAACTCAAATACGAAATGCATAAACACATTTTGGGTATAAAATTTGAGCAGTTCGTGACACATTAAATAGGCAAAAAATAAAGAAGTATATAAGAGATCTGCCTAATATGATTAATGCTCATTAAACAGATTTTTAAACATGATATCAAGATTATAATGAAATGTCTTTTAAAAGTACAATTAACAAAATTCAAAATTTTCTATCATATTAGGTCATATTCTTTTTTTTCCATTTATTTTTATTTTATTAAAATACAAATGTCAATCAGACAGTTTCAAGACACCTTAACCATACAGAGTCGATGAATTAATACATTTCAAACTGTTTTCATAACGTTTTGGTATTGTACAAGGTGCATACATGAAATTATATTTACAGGTTTTTTTA